>CAUYRH010101543.1:0-16322 GCA_963574655.1 Perodicticus potto | reverse complement strand
CACATAAACAAAAGGATTTAACAAGCTTCTAGGTCTCTGAACAGTCCGAGGTGCTGAGAAGGTGGCTCGCCTAGAAAGGGCACGGGACCCAGAGAGGGCACAGGACCCAGAAAGGGCATGGGACCCAGAGAGGACACAGGACCCAGAGAAGACATGGGACCCAGAGAGAACACAGGATCCAGAGAGGACACGGGACCCAGAGAGGGCAGAGGACAAGGAGAGGGCACAGGTTCCAGACATGACATGAAATCCAGAGAGGGCACAGGACCCAGACATGACACAGGACCCGGAGAGGGCATGGAGAGAACACGGGACCCAGAGAGAACACAGGAACCCAGAGAGGGCACGGGATCCAGAGAGAACACAGGAACCCAGAGAGGACACAAGAACCCGGAGAGAACACGGGACCCAGAGAGAACACGGGATCCAGAGAGGACACGGGACCCAGAGAGAACACGGGATCCAGAGAGGACACGGGACCCGGAGAGGACACGGGACCCAGAGAGGTCACGGGACCCGGAGAGGACACGGGACCCAGAGAGGACACGGGACCCAGAGAGGACACAGGACCCGGAGAGGGCCCAGCAACTCTGACCCTGCACTTCACCCTCTGCAGCCCTTTGCCTGTGTTCTTGGTGGCGTCCTTTATAACAGACTGGCAGACGTGTTCCCCTGAGTTTCAGGAGCCATCCTAGAAAATTAATCCGGCACAAGGCAGGAGCAGTGGGAACCCCAAACTGTAGCTGGTGGGTCAGAAGCGTGGCTGGCCACTGAGACAGGGTTAGCATCTGACTTGGGGTCAGTCCGTGGGATTGAGCCCCTGACCTGTGCCATCTACTCTAACTCCAGCTTGGTAATGTCAGGATTGAGTTAAATTACAGAATACCCAGCTGCTGTCCACTGGAGAACTGGGTGGAGTCTGGGGAGGACCTTCACATATGTGACCACAGGAGTGGTCTGTGTTGAGTGTGAGAGTGGGAGAAAATGAAGTTTGGTTTTCCCTTTACAAATCCTTCTGCAATCTTTCCTGTGCTGGGCCATCCTTATGCCTTTGAGGGGCCCAAGCTAGTCTTCTTCCGCTAGAAGGTCTAATACTCCTGAGGGCGGTAACCAGGTGTCATTTTTTGTCATTTTTGCCTCTTTCTGTATTTGACAAATACAAATTGATTGACATGCCAAATACTTCATATCTGTTGGATTAATTCAGATCCTCTCCTTATTCAGAAAGTGATTGTCAGAGAGCTCAGGGACCTCGGAGCACCTCAGTGCAGACAACTCAATACTGACCTTGAGACAAGGATCTGAGTGCAAATTTTGCATTTGGAAGGAATCGGAAATTGTAGGGAAGCCAGCCAGTAAAGTGTGTGTTACCAGCCAGCCAGACACCCCCCATGGGCAGGTGGAGCTGAGTCCCCAGGGGGCCCTGGGAGGGCAGGACACAGCAGTTTTCCCTCTGGAGGGGGAGAGCTGGGGTGTTTACTCACCACCCTGTGGGCCATTCTGTGCTGCCCCTACAGCTGGTTCCTGGCACCTCCAGCCTGGAGGTGCTGCTGGACTAAGCAGTCCATCCACCTGTGACCCATGCCAATCACAGTTTCTCTTTTATTTACAGAAATGCCAGCAATTCTGGAGAGCAATGGGGATTTCTCCTCCCAGAGAGCTGCTCTGCCCTCCTGTTTCTCTTTGTTACTTTTATCCTCACAGTAAGTAGCATCAGCAATGTTATTAGTCATCATAGTACACTAAACAGATAGGTTACAAGGTTACACTATATCCCCCATCTCAAAGTGGTTCTGTCTTCAAAGCATTTTACTCTAGACTAAAATCATAGTTAGTCCACATTTCCCTGGGTGCATAGGGTGCCCTAGGTCCTGGCCAGTACCATGGAGTCCAGTTCCCCAACTTGTCTATGCTAGCAGCTTTGGAAGTGAATAAGCCATCTCTAGATGTCGGCATATGGGCTCACCGGGCCTTTGAGGGCCTGACCAGCTGTACCCTGCAGGAGATGGCTGTTCAGGTGAACAGGGGCTGGTGACACTAGCGTCCAGGGAAAGGTTTCAGGCAAAAGAATGCATCTCCTGGCTGTCCGGGAGTCCAGACTAGAGCGTGTAGGAATGATGAGCCCTGCGGAAAATAGGTGGGCTCTGACAGCACCTGCTGCCTTACTACGGTTCTGAGTCACATACACAGGGCCCAGACCTCGGCTGTGAGTCCCAGATTTCACCCCAGATCAGAATTCCCAGGCGTTTGCTTTTCTTGTTGCTGCCCCAGGAAAGGCAGAAGCCTGGGTCCTCATCATTCTTTGGAGCCAGAGCAGGAGTAGAAAAAAAAAAGCCCACCGGGGCTCCGAGGTGGAAAGGAGCCCTCCCTTTCTGCTCTGGTAACGCTCGACAGGCTCTATGGTCCCCTGATCTGGGTGGCAGTTTTTCCCCTCTGATATTTTTGAGCCACATAAGCAGTGTACATACACGCTCATCGCACACCATTAGAAAATGCAGATGAAACACCACAATCTTATGGCACAGAGAAAACGATGGTAAATGTGTGGTTCATTCAACAGGAGTGAATATAGTTGTGTCACTTCACAATGCGGACACATTCTGAGAAATATGGTTAGGCAATTTCATTGTCATGTGAACATAATAGAGTGTACTTACACAAACCTGGATGGTGTGGCCTACCACACACCGGTTATGTGTAAGACCTTTGCTCCTAGGCTGCAAATCTGTACAGCACATCACTTTCCCAAATCTATGGCCAATTGTAAAGCAATGCTAGATATCTGTATCAAAACAAATCTGAACATAGATAAGGTAAAATAAAATACAATAGAAAATATAAACAATGTACCCTTACATAGGTACTCACCCTGATTGAAGCCCACAGGACTGGACGTTGCCCTGGGTGGGTCAGCGAGTGTGTGTGGAGGCCGAGTAGGTTTGGGCTTTACAAACTCCAAGGTGTGCCAAAGCCACACTACCTTCATTAAAAAAAAATTTCTCAGGCTAGGCTCCTGTGGCTCAAGTGGCTAAAGCGCCAGCCTCATACACCTGAGCTGGCAGGTTCAAATCCAGTCCAGGCCCACCAAACATCAATGATGGCTACAACCAAAAAGAAAAATTAGCCAGGCATTGTGGTGGGTGCCTGTGCTCCCAGCTACTTGGGAGACAGAGGCAAGAGAATCGCTTGACCCCAGGAATTGGAGGTTGCTGTGAGCTGTGATGCCACAGCACTCTACCCAGGGTGACAGCTTGAGGCTCTGTCTCAAAAAAAAAAAATTTTTTTTTCTCAATAATAAATTAACTTTAACTTACTATAACTTTTTATTTCATAAACTTTTCAATTTTTTTAACACTTGGACTCTTTTTGCAGTAACAGCTTCAAGCACATTGTGCACCTGTACTTCATATTCTTCTATTTTTATTTTTTTTTTTACTTTTTAAATCTTTTAAATAAGAGGTAAGACACAAGTGCCCACATTAGCCCAGGCCTATCCAGGCTGGATGGATGTCCCTGTCTCCCACCTCCACATCTTTTCCCACTGGGAGGACGTCAGGGGCAGTAACAGGTGTGGAGCTCTCATCGTAATGCCTTACTCTGGACAGCTGCCAGAAGCTGTTTTCACAGTCAGCGTAAACACTTGTTATCGTTATCAAGTATTAGGCACTCCTCAAAGACTGCGTGTCTGTGCAGCTGGTATTGCAGCAGGCCCACTTGCACCAGCATCGCCACAAACCTTATAGCAGCCGTGACATCGCTCGGTGAGAGGAGACTTCATCTCCATTCCAGTCTTGCAGAACCACCATCAGCTATGTGGTCGGCTATGGACTAAATCACCACTTTGCAGCACGTGACCGGCTGTTCCTACAACATCCCAAGCCTGTTTGAGGATCTTTAGACACCACGGAAAGCAAAGCTGAGATGCTTCCCAGCTTCTACTGGAAGCCACAGAAAATAAACAAAATGTGAATAAGAGTTTTGAATAATATTCGTGCTATAAAAAAGAAAAAAGTGATATGGTGGCAGAGACATAAATCCCAGTTAAATAAGAGATGGTGTTCTTCTGTCCTCCTTAGGGAAAAAGGATAGGTTTTAGGAAAGAAGATAACTCAAGTGGGATTTAAGATGGTCATTGGCCTTCGAAGCATATTGCATTCTTTTTAAATTATTATTTTATAATTTTTTATTAAATCATAACTGTTACATTAATGCATTTACGGGGTACAATGTGCTGATTTGATATACAGTGTGGAATGCTTACATCTAACTGATTAACATAACCGTCCCTTTATTTGCTATGGCAAAAACATTCATACTCTATTCTTAATTGTACAGAAATGTATCATTGCGTTATGCACATTAGGTTGTTTCTAGTTTCTCAAATAAAGTAAAAAACAAGTGACCAAAGTGCTGTTTGACAAAATTAAAAAACAAGTGATCTAGGTGCTGTTTGACAAAATTCTGCTAAACATCACTGGTGTAAAAGGACATTTAATTGCATAACGCCAGAAACCATCCTAGGTTAGAAAACCAAGAGCAGGTGAAGTCCGTTGTTTCTATTTGGGGGCTTCTCCTTCACTGAATATCCCAACCCTCCTTTCCTTTCCTTCCTTGAGGCCCCGGCTCAGATGTCCTCTGGTCAGAGAGGCCTTTGCTGACAAGTGCACACACACATGCACACACGTGTGAACACACACACACGGCTCTGCTTCATTTCTTCACATACTTTACTGTCTCCTCTCTCCCCTTCATCCCCCCATGAGCTGCAAACTCCCGTTTGCCAAGTGACCAGAATCTAGAACATTCTCTGGCACATGATAAACACTCAGTAATGACTTCAGTTATTATTGTTGGTGGAGATAGGTGCCGCAAGTACACCTGCCCTCCACATTAGGTTGGGGAGGGACACCCTCCAACTATTAGGTTGAAAAAAAGGCTAAGAAAGGCTTCTGTGGAATGTCCACTTTTGACCTAAAACCTAAACAGCAGGATGGAGCTGCCCAGACAGAGGTCAAGGTCAGGGGCTGGTAAACTTTTCCATAAAGCACAAAACAGTAAGTGTTTTAGCTTTGGTAAGCCACAAATAATCTTTGTCACATCTTCTTACAACAAACAAAAACTTTAAAAAAATATAGCAACATTCTTTGCTCAGAGGCCACAGTTAGCTGCCCCATGGAATCCAGGGGCATTACAGATGTGGGCACAGCGACAGCAGAGGTGCTGCAGTGATGAGCTCTCGGGGTACGTAACAGGCAGAAAGAAGACCAGTGTGGCCGTGACCCAGCCGGAGACTGGGAGAGAAACCCAGGGCCCCGGGAGGGCCTGGACATACACGGCCTCATCGGTCATAGTGAGCTCTCTCTGTCTGACTCCAATTCCACGGGAAACCATTAGAGAGTTTCAAGCAGGAGATGAGAAGATTTGATTTACGTTTTAGAAAAGATGGTTCTGGCTGCCGTTTGGAGCAGGGTGTGTGATGGGAAGAAGAGAGGCAGCGGGGGTGCAGGAGGCAGGCGAGAGACGGCAGCTTTGTGAAGAGCTGGGGGGTCCCACTTGGGGCACAGAAGGCTAAACAGGTGCAAGTTTTCAACCTGCGTCTTTTTGTTTGACAATAGTTTCCTGAGGCACTTACCATCCTCCTACATTCTCTTAGAAGGCTGCGGATCCACATTGTATCGTAATTTATTTCTGCTGTCTTCTTTTTCTCTCTCTCTTTTTTGTCTTTTAAAAAATTTCAAAGGAATATGAGGGAACAAATGATCAGGCTATGCTGCTTGCATTTGTTAGATGTAGTTCAAATTGCAGTTGAGCCCTTCACCCGGGTGTGCTGTGCACCCCACATTGTGCCCGTGAGGTGAGAGGCCCCCAGTCCCTCTCCGTCCTTCCTTTTCCCCTCCCCTCCCTCACTTGAATCTAACTGACTTTTTCTCTCTTGTGGGCAAGTAGTTGTTTATCTGAGTACATTGGATACTCACTTTTTTAGTCTTGTGACACTTTACTAAGGAGAACAAAGTTCTTGCCCTTATTTCTGCATGCCTAAAAGGTGAGCATCGAGGTGGTTTCCAATTATTCAGTACTGGGAAGAATTCTCCAGCAGGGCTTGACTCACTCAGCCTGTCAGCCTCACCAAGACAATCACTTTGCAATGGTCTCCCGTGTCCCTGAGGGCTCCCATATTTTCTCTATTTCAGGAAGAGCCAGAAGGGAAAGTAAGCAATGCCCCCCAACCCCCATCCATGGTCCTTTGCCGGGGTCCTGGGACCTCCTCTCGGCTGGGTCATCAGTACCCTCTCCCTGTTTTACTGTCGCCCAGACCTTCCCTCTCCTTGCCGCCCTGTGTCCCTCCTTAGAACAGCTCCTGTGAATGTCACCTTCTTGTCTCCCCTAGTCAGCCTCAGTTTCCCATCCAGGCTTGGAGTGATGGGGGCAGAAGGGCAGGCAGACCCTGCAGTCTGAGAGCCACAGGTGGCCCTCCCCACCTCCCAGGGGACTGGCCCTCCCCTCCCTGTGCGCTCCTTCCCCACGGAAGCCCCTCCTCAATGACAAGCCCCCCTCCCTGAACTCCCCCATCAAGACCTGTGAGGCTCCCAGACAGGAAGAGACCATCCTGCCGTCTTGCCGTCCTGCCGTCCTGAGCTTAGAGTGTGCAGCGGGAGCAGGGCATGTGATGGGAAGAAGAGAGGCAGTGGGGAGGTTCAGGAGGCGGGTGAGAGAAGGCAGAGGAGGAAACCTGGGGAGAGGTGGCACCGGCGGGAGGGCTCTGCCTCCCTGCAGAAGCTGCCCAGGGCCTTCTGGTCAGAGGCAGCAGTTTGCACAGAGACATCCAGGCCCCTCCCAGGGACTGGTCCAGAGTCTCTCTCAAGCTTTCCTCTCTCTAGCCTTTTTTTGGGGGGGAGGGCAGGTTTGAACCCACCACCTCCAGTATATGGGGCCAGCGCCCTACTCCTTGAGCCACAGGCACTGCCCTCCTCTCTCTGGCTGTTTCCTTTATGTTCCTTCTCTCTGTTCACACTCGTTTTTGTGTTCACCACCCTGATACTGAGCACCAGTCTGGGGTGAGCCGGGAGGGCACCGAGAGCTGAGAGGGGACTGCGGGCATTTTAAAGGTTTCTGAGATGAGGATATGCCCCTCTCGTCCACCTGGAAAGGAACCAGACACCCCAGAAAGGGAGGGGTTCTGCACTCAGAGAGGGCTGTGCAGATTTCCAGGTGGGCACTGTCAGGACGGCAGAGCCCTCACGCACCTCCAGGGGCAGGGTCTCCACAAGGCCTGGAACCGCGGGGACCTGGGAACGGCCCTGCCTCCCTCAGAGCTCAGACGGCAGAGACTAGGCACTGGGAATCCTGATAGGACGTGGGCACACAAGGGGGCTGTCACCCCTCAGGATGGGAGCCACTGTGGCCTCTAGAGCCCAGGACAGGTGTGGACATAATGGTCCCACATAGCCCTGGATGGCCAGCTGTGTTCTCCCCTCTTCTCCAGGACAGAGCGGACACCATGACTCCTCGCAGCGCAGGACTGGCCAGGAACAGATATTCTCCTGGTTCATGAGAACGGACACAGCAGCCTGTCACCATTCAAGACTGGGGCCTGGAGGCTGAGAGGGTGGCTGAGCGAGGCCTTGTTACCAGACCGTGTGTGCGCAGTGAGCACAGGATGACCAAAGACCAGGAGGAGTCAGGTGGCCCTGCCAGCAGCAGCATGGCGGGCAGAGGACTCCGAGGAGGAACCCCTTCCTTCCCAGCTAACGTCTGAAAGCCGTGTGGGCCTTGAGTATTCATAGGCTACGCCAGGGAGAAGGGAATTTCTGGATTAAATATGTCTAGAATTAATTCTGATGATCATTTCTGGATAGACCATGTTATAAAAATACATTTATATTCTTAGATACCCGTAGACTTTAAGAAATTAAAATAGCCAGGATTCTACATGGTCTACAATCCCGTTGCTCAAGGTTAGACAATCGTGTTGGGAGCACATGGGGGAGGAATTTGTGTCCCCTCTGAAGGAACTGTTCCCATCACCGGGTACCTCTGGGCCCCTTTGTACTCAGTTCCCAAAACCTTTCACAGAAATCTCACTCGTCCACCTGCCCCCCACCTCCAGCCTCATTACAGGCATCTGCAGAGGACATCGTGCTGTGTGGGTCACAGCTAAGGGTCCCTCAAAGCCCATTTTCCCCCCAGGAAATCCAGCCCTTGCCTCCACCTTTGACAGGAGGGCCCTTGGTGCTGAGTGCTGCCCTTGTTGTGTATAGACAGAGACAGCGGATTTGTGTTTTATTAAGCAGTGGTAGACCCAGGAAAATCAATTAGCCAGCAGAGTGATCAACAGTAATGGCGATGACTACAATTTACTAAGATCAGACAATGTGGCCGGCACACAGAAGTGCTTCCCGAGCACCATCCCCGTCATCTCACTGGGACAGGACAGGCATTATGATCTTTGCACTCTGCCACTGAGTGACAGCAGCAGAGACGGCGAGCCCAGCGCCATCGAGCATCACGTGGGATCCTGAAGGCAGGTGTCTGCCTCCAGCTGCTGGGGCAGCAGCCAGACACTCCTCGCACCTTGGGACTTGGAGCCGCCAGGAGTTGGTGTCCAAGGCCCAGCCTTGCAGGGGTGTGGGGGTAGGTTATGAGCAGTCTGGAAGGCACCACCTTCCTTCCCACAGGTGGGTAATTTGGTCTCTTTCCTTATTCTGGTTTTTGCTTTTGGTTTTTAATATGAAATAACGCCATCTAGTCGGCAAAGCCTTCAGGGAGAACCGTTTTATTACTTTTGCTAAATATAATGTGAAATAGTTGCTGACCCAGAGCTCTGCAGCAGGAACAAATTGTGTGAGGCCTTTTAAGAAGAGGATAGGTGGCCATCTGGGATCACAGGCTGGGGGCTCCCCAACATTGGAGCAGCTAATACCCACATTTTGTTCTCTTCCTGATGCAATCATGATATCAGAGGACGGATGAGCCTTCGTCTTGAACTGTGTTTGAACCTGGGGGTGCTATTTGCAGAGGACAGGCTGTGTGCCCCTATCCCAGCCCTGCTTCCTCCAGGACGGGCTCCCTGAGTCTCACCAGCCACAATGCCAGACACTCTGCACCAGGGGCTTCCAGACAAGCCAACTTGGACTGTTCCTGTCTCATTCTGTGAATCTGCCTCTCAGGGTTGTTTGGGGGCAGGTGGGAGCTGGGTCCCCCTTTCTTTTTCCCTCACCCTCTGCTAGCTGCGGTCAGCTCTCAGAGGCAGCCTGTTTGAGGGTGCAAGTCCAAGTCTCAGATCTTTCCTTTTACATGGGAACAACACACATACAGCCTTCAGAGTTGCTTGGAGGATTAAAGCTAAAGCCTGGAAAGTACTCATCACTTGGCCTGGCCTATAGTAGGCAGCTAAGTAACGGTGACAATTATAATGCATTTCAGAAATAAAGAGCCGCAAACGGGGCTCAGGTTGGTTCCCTTCAGGGAGTAAGTAGGATTAGGTCCCCTGGAACTCCTCGGAGGAGGTCAGTCATCTGTGTCACCATTTAACTTTCTTATCGATCTTCATTCACCCACTGATGAGACCTGCTGGTGACACTGCCCTGGAAGGTGTAATTAAAATTGAAAAAGCAAATACATAAGAAAGCAGAGAGGCGAAGGGTAAGAGAGATGGAGAGCAGGCTGGAAATGCAGGTGAGGCTGTGCGGACACAGTCTATACACTGGAGCAGGAAGGAGTGACGGGGACCTCACTCCTCACTTAGGGTTTTCTAAGAAATGGAGAAGTGATGCGGGAGGACCATGGGGCAGAATCCTGGTGGGGTGAGTCTGGTCCGGCAGGGAGCTCCGTGCTGCCTGTGGCCCAGCTCCCTCTGTGTGGGTGCTGAGCCGGAGGGGCTGAGGGGGATTCCTGAAGATCCCAGAGAAGGTGACAGATGCTGTGTGGTTCTGTCTTCCACTTGCTCCTCTAGGAAATCGCCCTCCCCTCCACACCAAGTCCACAGGCTCCCCTACCCTCTGGTCTCCAGGCCTTTCGAGACACCCAGGCATAGCCAAGCAGCCCGTCCAGGCCCCAGAGAAGGTGATTGATTAATGGCACATCTTGGGACTACACTGCTCCACTGAGCACTGGCCTATCTGAGTAGCACTGCCATCCCCCAGATGAGAGAGTGGGTGCTGCATTCGGGGGTCATTTAACCACAAGGTTAATCCTTTTATCCTTTTTCCTCTCGAGAGGGGGACAGTACCGAGAAAGCAAGACTGGGTTCTACTGATATTTTTTGTGCCCCTGGATCAAATCACATCTGATCATAACATGGTTGTTAGATTTATATGTATTGCAACTTGTATGAACACAAACTTGTCAGGTATGTGAGTCTGTAAATTCCCTTTTCCTTGACTGGTTTGTGGTGAATTTTTACTTTCAATGCTGGGTGTTCTGAGACACCAGTGGGACTTAGAGTCGAGGGTGGTACAGGAAGATGAGCAGATGATGGTGGAGAGAGAAACCAGCTGTGATTTCTCCCCAGGGAGCGTGTCCCTAAGGTGGGCAGGACAGTGGTTGAGCCTTTCTGAGCACAGTCCACACAGGACTCCTCAAGGCTGATGTATCCAGTGGTCTATAATCGTGGGGGGTCCTGGTTCAGCTCCAGAGGATGAGACAAGATTGGTTTGATACCAAAGACTCTGAGTTGATGCTACACTGAGTGACTGGGCCCTCTTGTTCCTGGGTTGTGTAGATAAGGGCACAACCCATGGCCTGCCCCAGCTTTCTGGATGTTGGAAGATGGGTAGGTTCTACCCTGAGATCACGTACAGGGCACTGTGGTCTCACAGTGCAGTGGAGCCCCAGTTTTTGGCACTTCATTTAAATTTGAGTTCCAGCCCCACATAAGATCCCCTAACTGTGAGCGTTTGACAGATTCACTGGCTCTGCGCCACTCTTGATCTCCGGCCAGCATGTCCGCTGTGTTCTAGGACAATGGTCCCCATGTAGCCTTTGAACCAGCATCAACATGGCCACAGAACTGGTTAAAAATGCAAAATCATAAGCCCCACCCCAGACATACAAAACCTGAATTTCCTGACTGTGGTAATTACATCAAAACAGAGTGAGTGTAACACATCCTGCCAAGGACCTGCGGCCACACAGCTGACACCCCGGGGATGTGTATGTGTCTGTGTGTTTAAGTCTTTGCCCATATGTACCCTCTCCTCTGTCTACAACTCCTCCTTCTCCCTCAGCACACTGGGCCCATACTCATCTTTCACATTTTCACTCAAGAAAATCCTGGCATCTGTCTGCCTCTGAGCTCTTTTCCCGTCTCCTCTCCTGGAGCTGATTCACAGGTGGGCATGTGACCTAAGTGTGTCTAAAAAGAGTTGGTCTACAGACTTTGGTTTGAAATATTGGTTCACTTTTGGCTGGGATAGAAGGAATTCTGCTCAAACACTAAGTCAACCGTGAGGGGAGCATGGGAGAAGCCTCGGAGACACATTGCTGGCCTCTTTTGAAGGGTGTCTGAGCCTGTCAACGCTTATACACCCACACTGGGCCCTGTGAGTCTACAGCTGTGTATGCTAACCAAGGCCTTCATTTGTTTGTTTATAGGGAGTTTTATTGTTGTTATTGTTTTTTCCCACGTCAGTGTGAATTTGATTTCTACCTACCATTGCCTCTTAAGATAACTTGTTAACGCTTGCCTTACAAGTGCCAGTCCCCTGCAAAGTCCCTGGGTCATTCATGGTGGGTTTCCAAGAAGCGCTGAAAACCCAGATGAATGTTCACTGAGACAAAAAGTCTGTCCCTTCTTTCAGCCCTTTCTTCATCTCTGCAGCTCCCGCAGGCCACGCGCTGCTCGACCTGTGTTTTTGGCCCCCTCCCTGCGACCACCTCAGCCCTCAGAGTGTCTGTGAGATCTCCTTTGCAGAGGGGCAGAAAAGTCTGTACCCCAAAGGCTGGGCAAAGGCCATGATGCATCTGCTGGACGCTGTTCTGCTCAGGGAATCAGGCCAGGCAGCTTTTACTGACCACACCCCAAAGTGTGTAGCAAACACTTTTGTAAAAGTATCTTTCGGGGCGGCGCCTGTGGTTCACAGGAGTAGGGTACCAGCCCCATATGCCAGAGGTGGTGGGTTCAAACCCAGCCCCAGCCAAAAACTGTCAAAAATAAAAAATAAAAAATAAAAGTATCTTTCTGAAACTCCCTTGCATGCCCCCAGTGTGAATTAATTTCCTGTTGTAAATAAGATAAGCCAGCCTGTCATCCCAAGGACATTTATCCATCAGACGGACAAATGCCTAGTGTCCATCCTACTGGGAGATAAGCTGGAGGACAGGAATTCTCCACAGAAGTGACCTCCTGTCCACTTCAGCTCCCTTTCAAATTATGATTCCTCTCCTACTCAGCAAACTCAGGCTCAAGCGTTCAGGAAGCTGCAGAATTGCAGTTAGGGACATGAGACCCTCTCTGGAGTGGAATACTGTAGAAATTGTGGGGGAGAAGGGCGTGAACTGGGGTGAAGGGTGTGAACTGAGGATAAAGGATAGAAACTAGGGGTAAAGGGCATGAACTGGGGTGAAGGGCATAAACTGGGGTGAAAAGTGTGAATTGAGAGTGAATGGTGTGAACTGGGGGTGAAAGGTGTGACCTGGGGGTGAAGGGTGTGAACTGGGGGTGAAGGGCGTGAACTGGGGTGAAAAGTGTGAACTGAGAGTGAATGGTGTGAACTGGGGGTGAAGGGCGTGAACTGGGGTGAAGGGTGTGAACTGAGGATGAAGGATAGAAACTAGGGGTAAAGGGCATGAACTGGGGTGAAAAGTGTGAACTGAGAGTGAATGGTGTGAACTGGGGGTGAAAGGTGTGAACTGAGGTTAAAGGATAGAAACTAGGGGTAAAGGGCATGAATTGGGGTGAAGGGCATAAACTGGGGTGAAAAGTGTGAACTGAGAGTGAATGGTGTGAACTGGGGGTGAAAGGTGTGAACTGGGGGTAAAAGGTGTGACCTGGGGGTGAAGGGCATGAACTGGGGCTGCTTCTGAGACACACGTAGTAAGAATAACACGGAGTCAACCAGGTGAGGGCCGCAGGACACAGCTGGCCTGACCAGTTTAGGGCCTAATTGGCCTTCATCTCCTGTCTCCCATTCTTGTTTTGTAACTTCAGCTTTAACCTGCAAGTGTGTACCTTGAATAGTTTGGGGAAGTTGATTTAGGAGATTAACTTTTGAATTAGAAATGTTGTTTTGGGCCATGGGTTATGCCAATTATTGTTTATTATGGGTCATGGGTAATGGCAATTACTGTTGTTTAAGATAAAGATGAGTACAGGTCCTGCTTGTAACTTTTATGTATAAAACTGAGAGAGGCTACTCTCACTGTTCTCCAGAATCACTGCCCTTTGTACTAGTAAAGTTTGGTGAATCTGTCTGTCCCCATCTCTGAATATGGCTGACAGTGACAAGTGGCCAGACCCCCTTCAGCAGGTGACACTTCTGCCCCAGGAAGCCGGCAGCACACCAGCTGGGCTCTTTTTTCTCGCTGCTTTCTTTCTTTTTTTTTTTTTTAAGACAGAGCCTCAAGCTGTCACCCTAGATAGAGTGCTGTGGCATCACAGCTCACAGCAACCTCCAATTCCTGGGCTAAAGCGAGTCTCCTGCCTCTGCCTCCCAAGTAGCTGGGACTATAGGCACCTACCACAACGCCTGGCTGTTTTTTGGTTGCAGCCGCCGTTTTTTGGTTGCAGCCGTCATTGTTGTTTGGCGGGCCCCGGGCTGGATTTGAACCCGTCAGCTCAGGTGTACGTGGCTGGCTCCTTAGCCCGTTGAGCCACAGGCGCTGAGCCTTTCATGCTGCTTTCATGGGGCAGTTAGAATCCCTCCCAGGGCTCCCTTGACCAACGGGCTAAATCTGCATCTGAATTCCAGGGTCTGTGCTTCTGAGCAGTGCCCCCCACCCATCCACTGTGAAGGAGAAAATAGGGTGAAGCTATGGCAGGTGGACTCCGTAAGAGGAAGGACGCGGGCGAAGTCTCTGACCCTTTCTACAGCCACGCATCAGACTAGCTCTCCAAGGCCGTGTCCGTGTCTCTCTCCCTAGCAAACGTGGCAGATTCGCCTGGAGACTCAGAAGAGTCTCTCCTCCTCCCCGGACACGGTGACAGTCCCAGCCCCAGGGCAGGGTCTTCACTAGGAAAAGCCGGGCGGTCCCGGTCCAGTGCTTCCCGTTACACCTGAGCATCCAGGGCTTCAGGGAACAAGAAATGCAAGGACTGAACCGAGCTAGAGTCTGTCTCTGGACTTGCAGCCGAGGCCCTTTGGAGTGTTACTTTGAAAGACGAGCATCTGTCGCCCCGGGTCTCCTGTTGGAGGGGTGTTCGCCCCACCAGGGCTCCCCAGCGCGCGCAGAGCGGATTCTGCAGACGCGGCGCCCGGGCGGCGAGTTGTCCTGCAGCGCCGCCTGCTGGGCGCTCCGCGCTGCGCTCACGGTGAGCGCAGGAGGCTCAGGTGGCTTGTTTGGTTCCAAGCATCTCCCGTTTCTGCGGGACTGTGAGACGATTGACTGCACCTGCCTCTCTCTCCCTCACAGCCTGCTTCGAGCACCCGTCCCCTTCTTCCTCAAACAGATGTGATTATTCTCCCAACTACAGTTTTCTTTCTGAATCTCTGTCCTTTTCCATGCCCTTAACACTGTGATCTGAAGAGCTGTAGGTCAGCGGGCATGCGTGGGCATCCTCTCCAGCTCGGCGCCTTCTAGGGGATAAAGAACCTTATCACTGGACACTAATGCCTGGCACAGAACCTGGAATAGAGTAGGTATTCAAACATTTTCTTTTTTTCTTTTCTTCTTCTTATTTATTATTATTATTATTTTTTTTTGTAGTTTTTGGCCAGGGCTGGGTTTGAACCCAACACCTCTGGCATATGGGGCTGGTGCCCTACTCCTTTGAGCCACAGGCACTGCCCAATATTTTTTGTTTTTTAAGGGACAAGGGTCTTGCTATGTTTCCCTGGCTGGTCTAGCTCCTGGCCTCAAGTGATCCTCCCACCTTGGCCTCCCAAAGTGCTGACATAGCCAGTTCAAGGCACCATGAATACATCAAATATTTCTTAAAGGGAGAGAAAGAAGGCAGAAAACTCACCCTATACATCTTTAAGCATTTACCACACCTGACGTGAAGGCCTGAGGGAGTAGCATTAGATCCTGGATGAGGGAACAACCCTCTCACAGGACCCCCTCTTGTTAAACTCACACTTGTAACCTGTAGCAACATTGTCCCCCTGTGCTGTCCTAGCTACCGTCTGGGTCCAAAGTGAATGTTTTATCCTTCATATGTCAACAGAGAAGAAGGCAAACTCTGTAGAATAATTTAAAGAGGTTTATTCTGAGCCAAAATTGAGGACCAGGACCCAAAGCCATGCCCTAGGCTTCAGCAAGTGGCCTCACAGTGTTCATCTTACAGATCAATTTTATACATTTCAGGGAGACAGGAATTATGTGTTAAGCCATAAATCAATACAGGGAAAGTGTATGTTGGCTTGGCTTGAAAAGATGAGACATCTCAGAGTGGGGGATTACAGGTTCCAGATGAGTTTAAAGACTCCTTAATTGGTAATTAAAGAAATGAAGCTTTATCTAAAGGCTTGGAATGTTTTCCTCTTTTTTTTTTTTGAGACAGAGTCTCACTATGTTGCCTTCAGTAGAGTGCTGTGGCATCACAGCTCACAGCAACCTCAAACTCTTGGGCTTAAGCAATTATCTTGCCTCAGCCTTCTAAGTAGCTGGGACTACAGGTGCCAGCCAAATGCCTGGCTATTTTTTGTTGCAGTTGTCATTGTTGTTTTAGCTGGCCCAGCCGGTTTCAAACCCATCAGCCTCAGAGTATGTGGCTGGCACCATAACCACTGTACTACAGCACGGCACCAAGCCAAGGCTTGGAATGTTTTAAGTTATGATAAGGGAGTCTGTTAGTCAGAGACAACACTTAGCCACTCAGGGGTTTGTTATGTAAATCAAGGACCTGCAGGTGTGTCCTGCACAGCCTTAGGCCTGTTAATGAGTCACAGAGGACAGTCCACAAGAAGAGAGGGGGGAGTGATGAGGTAGGTCTCATCACAGCTTTAGGGCATTTTGGGGTCCCTTTAGCTAAGAGGGGAGTCTGTTCAGCCATCTCAGGAAGAGCTTAAGATTTTATTTTAGTTTGCAATTATTGTTCTTTGGGTGTTGCTTTCAGATTCATCCAATTATTCTCTCTTCCAGCAAACACCAAGCAATGATGCAGGTTCTAAGATGAATAAGGGTCAGTCCCTGTACTCAAACAGCTGCATTATTTTGGGATTTAG
>CAUYRH010101542.1:0-85361 GCA_963574655.1 Perodicticus potto | reverse complement strand
GTGCATTTCAGAGAGCTCCCTTCTCTCTGTTTAACAGGATCATGAGCTTTAACTTGCTAGTGCCCTATGGCCCCCAGCAAGTGGTCCAGGGAGTCCTTCCTGTCCAGGCTCTTCCTGGTCTTAATGATAGGAAAGAGTTTCCTAACTCCCAGAAGTGAGTGATATTATTGACTACAATTCTCATCCACAAGAGACTCTGGAAATCCACTCACCTGGCCCTTTCCCATTTCCCATAGCAAGAGTATATAACCTTTGCAATCTATCACATGACATGGTGGACTTTAATTCTGCCTGCTAGCAAGTCTCCAAGGGCTCCTTTCTCCAGTTTTGTTTTTATTTCTACATAGAAGCCCTGGCCAAGAATGAGAGTGTTGTGGTAGGCTGTGATTCTCAGGGTGCTGAAGCAAAAGCTGCAGGTGCTCCTGTCTTGTTCCAGAGATAAACAAGGTTGGAGCCAGTACCTGTCACCTGCAAAGAGTTCCAACTGGAGGTCGGTGTCAGCAGGCTGAATCAATCCAGGAGGGCAGATGCTGGGATTTGGAGGTGACTACTAAATGCGAGAAGAGACAATATATAAGGACAAAGGAGGCAGTTCTCTGTCCTGTACCAAGAAACCATTGTGCCATGCTTGCTGCAGGTTGCTGGGGACTCCAGATCAGCCATCAGACATGCAAGCGAAGTGGTGACAAGCTATCTCTGTAAAGGCTCAGCAATGTGAGCAGCACTTATTGTTGCTTTTTTATTGTTATATTCAACCTGATTTTTCAAATAATAGAGATGAGCTACATTTTCTTAATTGCATCCTGTAGTAACTAAGGGTCTACCTATCGCTGAAATTAGCAGCCCATGGTGAAAACTTGTCATGGTTTACTTTAGTGAAAAATAGTTCTCAATGATCCATGTAGGGTTCTAATCCTGCCCAAACTTCGGGTCTTCTCTTCTCTCACAACTTGTAGTCATTAAGTTATATGCTCATATATTTTAAATATTGTGAAGTTAAATCTATTTGTTGGGTTAATAATACATTAAATTATTTAATATGTTAAATTAAATAAACACAGTACACACGTATACTACAAATATCCATCAAATGAGTGTGAATGTTAAAGGTAGTTGTATGTTTTCTTAGCAACTCTATTAATAATAAACTATAAATAGGAGAGCTCACTTTAAGGTTTCTCAATTTTTTGACCTTATGTGACATGTATGAATTACTCTGTCTAGTCATATATGCTTTTATGAATGTAGGATTACCAGTGGTAATAGAGATAAATCATCATATATTTATTATTGTTATTATTCTTAGTTTTTACCACCACATTAGTTGATGGAATAGGAAACTGGACAGTGAAATCCCAGAGATTTTTGTTGATATCACTGAAAGTTGACCATCTCCTTGGCCAGTAACTCTAGAAAGCTTGAGTCACAGTTTTTATGGGAAACCCCATTATCGTTGGATCATTATTCTTGTTTCCTCATAATACAAATGGGATAATAATGAGTTAGTGCCACAGGTAGAATAATCAGGTAATGAGACACTGAAGATTTTTGCCATCTAGTGAGAAAGGGAGGAACTTAGAGCAACACTGATGATTCAAACAGTGAGGAGTGTGCCTCCGTCTTTTGAGAAGTTATAAGCAATTTTTTTGGTCCTCCAAAACCCATGCCAATCTGGTGTGTTAAATGAAAAGGAGGCCTACTTATTGGGTGTGATAAACAAACAAGAAGTGGTCCTGCCTCTTCCTGTTTTCACAGCCTTGGTAGGATGATATTACAATCCATTCTTTTCCTTTCCATGGCGATGTGTTTCAGCACATAGATAACAGTAGTGGCTTTTTCAGAGTTGTAACTCACTGCCCGACTCTGTTTTATGGTGAGTCAGAGGACTAGAGTTAAGTATTTGTGTAGAAGCAGCCCTAGTCTATGACCAGGACATATAACCAGGATTTATAGGGGAAAACATAATTATATAGCTGCATTGTTCAAAGTAATAGGATGTAAATATTTCATAAATCATTGCTTATATTGGTTAGATGATCTATTGAGATAATATTTCAGATACATTGGACTACATAAAGTATATTGTTAGAATTAATTTTACCTGGCTTTTTTGACAGAAGCTAAAATTTCAGATTTTCATATAGACTCTCCTAATTTCTAAACACTGTCAACTAAATAAAAAATGTTTAGCTGCTCTGTGGACTAGATTCATTCCATAGTGCACAAATTTTGACTTAGACTTTTAATAATGTTCATCATTCAGCAGTTATCTATCCTTTATGTTACATTGGGAGGGGGAGAGATAGCGAGCGAGAGAGAATGTGTGTGTGCATGTGTGTAACTGTGAACTGTGTACCAGTAATGGGGGTGAGAAAGCAGAATCACAGGGTGTGATATGTTCACCTATAATTGGCTTCCCTCTTTCTAATGCCCCATCACTTGAGAGGGAGTCAAGTAACTGTTGATTCCCCCAATCCCTCTATGTTTAAAACATAAACATATTCCAGCTGTTTAACTTTCATTTGTGATATATTCTAAGTCAGAGACACAAAAATATAATGGTGAAAATCACATACCCTGGAGCCAAAGTCCCTGTGCTAAACCCAGAAAAGTTATTTATCTTAACCCTATTATTTCCTCATCTGCTAAAGGGCATATTAATTATATCCGATATGGAAGGTTCCATTTTTGTTTGTTTGTTGTGGAGACAGAGTTTCATTCTGTTGTCCAGGCTGGAGTGCCGTGGCATCAGTCTAGCTCACAGCAACTTGAATAGCTCAATCCAAACTCTTGGATTCAAGTGATGCTATTGTCTCAGCCTCCTGAGTAAATGGGACTATAGGTACTCTCTACAATACCCTGAAATTTTTTTTTTCTGTTTTTAGTAGTGACAGAGTCTCACTCTTACTCAGGCTGGTCAACTCCTGAGTTCAAGGTATCCTTCAGCCTTGGCCTCTCTCAGAGCGTTAGGATTACAGGCCTGAACCAGCAAGCCCAGCCTACTGATGTGTACGGTCCAGTGTGGAAGAAGTAATGTATGGTATTTAGTGTTAGTTTAATATATATCTTTATCATTTGGCCTTTACATGTTTCTATTTTCTACGGGGGGGAATATGACAATGTTTCTTACAGGAAAATTTTTATACATAAATTAGTAATCCTTTCATTCAACTTCCTAATATAGTCCCCCAATACACACACACATTAAGAAAAATCTGATTACCACTGTTGCCTCTTACTATATCCAGAGTTCACCAATCTAAAACCTTTAAAATTGGTAAAACTTTGTGTTCACAGATTTATGTTTATTGATATGACAAAAAATTCACCATTTTATGTGTACAGTTAAGTCATCTGTAGTATATTCACTCTGTTGTGCAACCTTCCCCACAGGTGTCCTAAAAGTCATCCCTAAAGTTGCCATACAGAGGGAAAATGGAAAATTACAAGCTACATGTACCCTTTTCCTTTCTCTCTTTTTTTATTTTTTATAAAATATTCATTACGAAATTGTATACAGAGGTGGCCAACATGTAGAGAATATTTTGTAAATATTTTATAAAGTTTTAAAATGAATATTTTGTAAATAAAGATATATTTAACTACAATTTCCCATTTTACCTATGTATGGTGACTTTAGGAGTGACTTTGAGGACACTCTTTGTTTAATTTCAGAATATTTTTATCATTCCCAAAGAAATTCTTATAACTGCGTACCTATTAGCTGTCAGTCCCAGTTCTGCCCATCATCTCCTTACCTCCCCCGCAAGTGGGGGTAACCCCCTTGCCCCATCTTCTGGCAACCACCATTCTACTTTCCGTGCCTATGCATTTGCTTATTCTGGATATTTCATGTAAACGGAATCTTAGAATATGCGGCATCTTGTATCTGCTTTCTCTCATTTAGCATAATTTGCCAAGGTTTATCTATGTTTTATCATGTGATAGTATTTCTTTTTGTGGTTGAACAATATTCAATTCATGGATAGGCCACATAAGTTTATCCAGTTATTTGTTGATGAACATTTGCACTTTTTGCCTATTATAAGTAATCTTTCCACTTTTTGTCTATTATAAGTAATACAGGTATGAACATTAATGTACAAGTGTTTATATAAACATATGTTTTCCATATGTACCTAGGATTGAAATTTCTAATTCAATTTTATAGTAATTTTCTTTAATATTTGAGAAACTGCCAAACTATTTTTAATAGTGACTGCCCCATTTCACATTCTTACCAGCAATATCTGAGAATTTCAATTTCTCTTCAATACTTATTTTCCTTTTTTAAAAAATTATAGCTTACAGGCTCGGCACCTGTGGCTCAATGGGCTAAGGCGCCAGCTGCGTACACCTGAGCTGGTGGGTTTGAATCCAGCCCGGGCCGCCAAACAACAATGATGGCTGCAACCAAAAAATGGCCGGGTGTTGTGGTGGGCGCCTGTAATCCCAGCTACTTGGGAGGTGGAGGCAGGAGACTAGCTTGAGCCCAGGAATTGGAGGTTGCTGTGAGTTGTGCTGCCACGGCACTCTATCCAGGGTGACAGCTTGAGGCTCTGTCTCAAAAAAAAAAAAAAAAAAAAATTATAGCTTACTTAATAAGTGTTAAATGGTATCTCATTGTGGTTTTGATTTACATTTCTCCCTTATATAATCATGTTGAGAATCTTTTCATGGGCTTATTGGTCACTTGTATATCTTCACTGAGAAAATTTCTCTTCAAATTATTTGACCTTTATTAAGTCAAATTATATCTTTGTACAGTTTTCTTGTAAGTATTCTTTACATGTTCTATCAAACCCTAATAAGATACATAATTTACAAATGCTTTTTCTCTTTTGATCTGTTGTTATTTTTACTTTCTTGATATGTCTTTTGACATACAAAAGTTTTTAATCTTGATAAAGTTCATTTTATTTACTTACTCTTCATTGGTTTGCTTTTGGTTTTATATCTAAGAAAGTATTGCTTAGTTTGTAGTATTGTTTCCTTTTAAGAGTTTTATAGTTTTAGCTGTTACATCTCTATCTTTACTCTTTTTTGAGTTGATTTTTGTATATTGTGGGAAGTAAAGATCCATCTTCATTCTTTTGCATATGGATGTGTAGTTGTTACAGGGATGAATTTTTGAGAAAGAGCAAATCCTTAGTAATTTGAAAAGCCTGAGTGATTTTAGGATGGATTTTGTCTTTCTAGTTATGCCTTATCTTATAATTGAAACAATGAAAAAGATAGATTAAAAATAGTTTTTCAACCATTCTTTTAATTAAATAAAAAAACTTAAAGACAGGAACATATAAATAAAAAATAAAAATTACTTCCAGTCCTACAACTTGGCATTAGCCATATTAAGTGTTTTAATCATTTTAAATATTTAAACAGTTTATGTATTTTCTGTCTTCCCTTTTATGTATTTATATCATAATGTGTATACCACTTTATAAGTATTTAAAAATTGATATCACATGAACCTTTTATTTGTGGCAATATATTAAAAATGTTTTTTGTAGATAGAAGATTTATAGTTTATTTGTTTAGAAATAGCAAAGCAATTTTTTAGACGTAGAATGTCTATTTTCATGGTCAAATTTTGTTCATATTCACATGAAACAGGGAAAAATAGGTGAGAGTAGGGAAGACAATCACACTATGGCCTACTGGTTTTCAAGAGTTATTTTAGGTATCTTTACTATATTTCCGAGGAATAAGAAACCATATCAATGTATAACATGCAAAACTTTGCTCAGTGCCAATTTCAGCATCTATTACTTAACTATGTAATTCTAAAGTAATTTTACAGAGCTACACTGACCCCAGTTCAGATTTAATTTGTGAAAAGAAAAGCTAAAACAAACTTGTAATATTTTACATCAAATACTTAAACTTAGACTTTTAAAGTACTTTTAAAATGAAACTAACTATTCTATTTCCTACCTGGTTCACCTTTCACTCACAAGATGTATTTTTAAAAACTGAATTGCATAACAAATCTTGCTTCTTACATGTAAACTAATCTTATAAACTATTCATTCCTTTTAGTGGCGCCTAAGTCTGAGCATCTTACTTATAAAGACATACAACTTTAACAATCTGAACTAAATGATGAGTCCTGTCTATTGCTTTCATATGCATTAACTTTCTCAAAAACACTAGATGGGGTCATTAAGCAAAACCTGATGTTCTGAATGATGGTATCCGTAGGTCTCCCGCATCTTCTATCATGCTGCAGCCAAGATTGCACAGCCTCGTACAGCTCTGTCCCTGGGAACCTGCCCAGATGATCATTATCCAAATAAGACATGAGCTTTTCAAAGCTCAGATAGGACAGGAAGTCAGACCTGGACATGAGTGGCACTCACAAACAGTTACTCTATAAGAAAGAATGCTATTATGAGTAATTCTATACATAATGTGTAGACTCATTATTTTCCTAAAGTTATAGAATTCGAGTTTCAGTAACAAAGGATTTTCACTGATAATACCAACGCTCTAGAAATGTTCCCAGTGATCATACACTTTAAATTCTTTTAATAAAAAATTAGGATTCAGAAAAAAATAGGAAAGAAAGGCTGATCGTGCCTTACTTGAATGGAAAGGATTTTAGGGAAGATGGAACCAACTGAATTTTTACTTTTAAAGAAATAAGAAAACAAGTGTAGCCATGGAGAGAAACATGGCATAAAATCCTCTAAATTATGAACTAAATGAGGCAACACATTGTAAGCTTTCTGTGGGCAGGACCTATATATCATTTCTTTTGAAAGCTTATAGAGCAGATAGGCAGTAAATATTGATTAGCAACCTGGTTGAAATGTGATTTCTTATAGTTATGGGCTAGTTAGTTCCAATTATCTTAAAAGTATGCAGCCCTTTCTCAAGCACAATTCAACCATACCTTGTGGGGATGGTCAGTCCCTGCCTTATGATTCTTTCCCTGTTTCCTGACACAGCGAATTAGCCCAGTGGTGTATATCTGGGTGATAAGTGCTCAGGAGCCAATGTTGTGACCTCACACAAATAGATAACTGGGTTGATTAGCTTCTACCTCTTAGCAATTTTAATTTGGAAATTTTCTGAGACTAATGTCATGAACATGGAGGGCATCAAGCTGAACGAGTACATTGCCAAGGTCATGAGGTAGAATAGGAACGTAAGAAACGATGAGCAACCACAGACATGAGAAAGAAGAAACTGTCCGTTAAGCAGAGACTCTGAAAAGATACAATGCACTGGTTGCAGAAGTTCATGATTAGGAAGAAGATACTGAAACAGATACTAAAAGAAGAGCTGATGATCTGCATATTCCAACTGGTGGGATTTCTTGATTCGTTCTGGATCTAGATTGTGCAAGTCTCTTCTGGGTCCTGTCATGAAATTTATTACGTTCCTTTCTCCACATGTATCCTTTAGTAACCTATGCATTCAACCCTTGCTTTAACTATCTTGTTGCAACCGAGGAGTTAAACAAAGCAATTTATAGGTATTTTTCTCGATTTTGTCTATTTTATGTTGATAAATCTTGATTTAGTTCCATTTCCAATAAAATAAACAAACAAAAAAGCCTGTATGATTTTTCCATAAACTCAGTAAGGGGAAAATCCCCTTTAATTTATAATAGTTGAATAAAATTTAACCTTCCTTTGGACTGATTCCATTATCCAGTTGTTCACTTGATTCATACTGCTTGTGTTTAAGTTGAAAGTTATTATATATTTCAAAGAAGTGTATCTAATACAAGAGGGGAAAAGAGAAAATATTTTATTTATGTTCTTCACAGTATAAGGACCTCAGCAGTTGGGATTTAAGGATTGTACTGCAATATGTCTTTTGGTGTTTTGCATACTGGTTGGCTTGTGAATTCCTTAGGGCTTCCTCTGAGACACCAACAGAGGTCTCTTTGGAAATGTAACATAATGATTTTACCTGATATTTTTAGCTTAACACTACAAACTAGTCTAAATTGCATAGTGTAAATTTTCTTACCTTTTGTTTTTGCTTTTAAAAAACAGATTCAAAAATTGAACAAAAACTGAAATTCTATCTTTTTTCCAAGGACTTTCCTTTGAAATCACAACAATTCATATCCCATAAATATAATACTTAATGTTTACATATAAAATGTCGTTTGGCCAGTAAGATCCCTTCAGCACTGAACATATATTCTTCAATAGAAGTTTTGGGTGATAATAGACAGATTTAATACTTCAGGAAGAGCAAAATAAATAAAGCATACAGAAATTTTGACATGTCTCACAGGCTGGTTGTTTCTTTCTCTAAAAACACCTGAAGGCAAAGGAGATGCTCAGGTGGGTTGGTGACCTGACACAGTAGGTAGAAGATAAAGGAATGTTATTTGTTTATAATTCAAAGACTGGGACAAGAAGGGAAGACGACAAGGGAGAAAAAAGTAAAAGAAGACACAGAAAGGTTTGAAAAAAAAATTTTAAAATGGGGGGAAATCTTTACCAAAATCAATACACTTGAAGAGAATCATATACTATGTCCATAGGTCCATCCCACTAATAAACGGATGACTTACTCTATGGAGAAGTTTTTGCACTTGTCAACATTGACAAGAATGTTCATGGAAATATTGCTTAAAATGGCTAAAATTGGAAATAATTCTAGATTAATGATTAAATAACAAATTAGAATATATCTACGTAATGCAATTCCATAAACTTGTCAAAATAAATGAAATGGAGCTGTATATATAAGTGTGAATGAATTTAACAAAAAATTCTAAGAGTAAAAAGGAAAATGCAGTGGGATACATCAAACCTGATAGTATTTATAGGAAATATGACATCCTTTATACAAAAGGTGAAAAATGCAATACCCTGTAATATAATCCCTACGTATTTAATTATATCCCTATCTGTAATAAAAATATAAGACAAAGTGTGGAAATAATGCCTCCAACATTCAGGAGTGTAGTTTCCTCAGAAGGATAGTAAAGGTGTTAGATAAGAGCATATGGTGCGGTTTACTACTTTGTTAATGCTCTGTTGCTTAAGATAGAAATAAGTACAGGAGTACTCATGTGTGCTACAAATAATTTGTAGTAATTTTTAAAGACAGAAAGGAAAGCAAACTATAAAATCTTGGCTAAGAGATGCAATGGCCATGGATCTCTAGTTGAGTCCAGATTTATGCATTTCAGGAGTAAGAATCCCTTGAAGGAATACCCCTTTTGTTTCAGCTCTGCCCCAGGGTACACTAAGGGTTTTCTGAAGACTCCTGGAGGGCTGAAGGATAACTTCCTTATGTTATAGGGAAACATACCTGTCTCACATCCATCCTTTCGCCTTTATTCTTCCTTCCGAGGCACACAGGTTAAAAGCCAATTTCTCTTCTACAGAGTAATTGTAAAGTACTTGACCCCAATTATCAAGCTTCCGTCTTCTTTTTGTCAACTTAAATATACCCAAGTTTTTCAGTCATTTCTCATGATCTTATATTTAGTTCCTGTCTCTGTCCAGTGAAAATGCAATGTCCTGCATACATTTACTAAGACCAGGCAACCAGGCAAGTAAAGTTGCTTTATCGCTTCATGTGATAACTCCCGAGGCAGAAATTTAGGATTATGTTTAAAAGAAAACTTCACAATGTAACACTTCCCTGTAAAACCATGGGGCTACCCTCTGCTATTGAAAAGACCATTGGTTTTTGTGAGCAAATATAGACAATTCTCTGATAGCAATATTTAAAAATTAGACACAATATTCCTGGGCTAGATGTAACAAATGAGTTTGATGAATAACTCAGAATTGTGAATATTACAAATGACTATTCCCTGAATTTTTTTACATTCATGATGAGCTGGGTCTTCGTAGGGGACAGCATCTGTCTTGGGTAGAATGAATATATCAGGGCTCAGAGTTCAGCTGAATGAGAAAAGATTCCCCATTTTCACCTTTGGTAAATTTTTATGAATTTAGAATATAATTTCAAGATAAGAAAATGTTTTACACTGAAACATTAGATGCTGTCCTACATTTTGGTTGAATTTGTTAACATCCAAACACAAAAGGGAAGAAAGAAATAGTGCAAGTGATAGCAATACATTTATTTGTAGATAGATTAAAGGCTCACATATTTCTGAGATGTACTAGTCTCAACCTTAAATTAACAGAAGATAAGCAGTAGGATTAAATGTTGAATAAGAATTTTGGAAACTGGTACCCAAAGATGAGGACAAAGAGCTATTAAATGCTAAACAATTGAGGGCACATATGCCTTCAAAGTTTGTAATGAAGCCAAAGCATTTTATCCTCTAATATTCATCCTACTCCTAGTTTCTATAAGCAGAAAACATAAGTGGGAGGCATAAGTCAGGAGTCTGATAAATGGTTGGCCTAGGAGGCTTTTCCTTCCCTTCCCTATGGATGTTACTGCTTAATAGCTCCTTCTACAATAACTCCCATCCAGCTTAGAAGTGCCTGTAAGAAGAGAAACCTGGCATCTCATTCCCCATTTGGACGTCTGTTCATGCAGCAGACATTCTGTTCTTTTCTGTGCATATCTCACTGATAATAAGGGGTGAAAGTGGGAAGGAAATTGGAGAGAGGCAGCAGATCTAGACTGGGTTTTGATGTGGAACAGGCTGCTTTTCTGCTGCTTGATGTTGTAGGAATAGAAAAATTCTCCATGGGTCAAGTAGACGCTGCAGAAGGTAGCCAAGTTTGATTCAGGGTTCAGGTATGCCATTAAAGAAAGCTGATTGCTGGGCTGTATGAGAATATTTCCTAAGATGTGGTGATGTGTACTGCCCAGGGTAGGAGCTGAGAGAGAAAAGGGGTCAACCTGGAGCACATGGGAAGAGGGAAGTAGAAAGTACCTTGCAGCAAGAACTCACAGATTTCCTCACAACATCGGAATGTTTGGCTGGGGGGGCATAATTTCGAGTGCCACTGCCCCTTTTTTTCATCTTTCCTGTCCTTCCATTCCTATCCCAACCCATTGAGGAGTGTGAAGGAGGGAAAGTAGATCCAAAGACGTGTAAAGACATGTCTTATGTGCAGACCATGTTCAAGAAAATGAGGTGAAATTTAAAAAATAAGGGAGACACATCCACGTGACCAATTACTGTTTCAAAAAGAGGAAGGAAAAAGAGGGAGGCATGGTAATAACTAAGCAAATAACTAAAGGAAAATCTTCTCTGGTAAAGAAAGACCCTACATATGAAGTTTCATTGCAGGTAGAATTATTGCAGAATATCCCCAGGCCCATCCTGGCTAAATTCCAGAATTTCAAGAAAAAAAAGAAAATGACCTCCACACATAAATAATAGGTTATTTAAAAGGAAAACCAGACTGGAATCAAACTCCTCATTTGAAACATTGGGAGTTAAAAGACCATGGATAATAATTACAGATACAGATGAAAAGTCTGAAATTTAAGCATTTTTCTAGCCAAGATAGCATTCACCTGTAGGGAGAAAACAAGATATTTTTGTATACAATATTAAACAACTATATCAACCATGTACCTCTTTATGAAAAAAATCCTTTGGGAAGGATTCTAACCAAGTGACAAACAAATCCTAAAAGAAACATCAGGAGTTGGGGAATAAAAAGAAAAGGAAATACTAATGGGCAATGAAACTATCACCCCTATGTAGATAAATAAATACGTGGATAATGTTAAATAGTGGTGTGGCAAATAAAAAATTGGAAAGTAGTAGGGATGAAAGAAGTAGAGAGTTTTGTCAAATTAACTAAGTTGAGGTTGGAGAAAGGCTTAAAGGAGCAGAAAAGTAAAAGCCCTTTTAAAAGGCAATTTAGAGTGAACAAAATTGCTATTTCAATTTGATGTGAGAAAAAAGTGGTTTATTTAGTAAATGGTGCTATAACAGTATTTAAATGAAAATGAAACTGAGTTTCTGTCTCACATCATATGTTAAATATTAATTTCAAAAAATTTTAATGTCAATTCTATTTAAAACATGGAGAGAATCTTAGAGATATTTAGATATTAAGGACCATGATAGAGTTTGGTTCATTACAGCTTGTGTGAGACAACTGTGTATATTTCTTCTCAACTACGTATTAAGGGACATGATGTTGGTAGTTTGAAGTTTGCCATGAAGGGAGAATTTACATTACAGAAATTATCAAATTCTGCAAATCAGTGCTTCTCCTTCTTTTTTACCTGTAGCCAGTTGTTAAACATTTATCAACCCACTATTGTGTATGTTAACTTTCCTAAGCCAGGGATTAAAAAATATCTGTATATACAATTCCCTTTCTTCAATTCTTAACTAAAACAGGAAATCCTTACTGGGAAAATAAGAAATAAACGTTTGTCAGTTTCTCCTTTTAATTCCATTGGCTCATATCTCATATTGTGTTAGAGCATACATGTTTAGGTTGTTGTGTTTTCTTGGAGAATTAACATCTTAATTATTACATAATTCCTCTCATTATTTCCCCTCCTTTTTGAAATCTTCTTTGTTCAAAATTCATATTGCTCTAGTTTTTTAAAAAATTAGGGTTAGCAAGATACAATTTTTTTCTCTGTCATTGTCATACTTTTTAGTGTGTTTCTTGGTGATAGCATATAGTTGGGTATTTTTTTTTTTATCCAACCTTATAATCTGTCTTTTAATTGGTATATTTAGATCATTCCCATTTGATTAATTTTTGCTATAGTTTAATTAAAATCTACTATGTTTATATTTGTTTTTCTAATTTTTTTGCTTTTACTTCTTTTGTTTCTCACACTCCCCTCTGTCTCTGCTGTTTCTGGTTTTAATTAACTCCTACTTATTAGTGAGAACATGTGGTGTTTGTGGTCTGTACTGGTCTTTAGTTCCTTCAATTGCTGCAAATGACATTGTTTTATTCTTTTGATGACTGAGTAGTGTGTGTGTGTGTGTGTGTGTGTGTGTGTGTGTGTGTGTGTGTATATATGTATGTATATATCTCACATGTTCTTTATCCTTTCATGAAGGGGACAGGTTGCTTCCATAATTGCACTGTGATAAACATTTAGATGCAGGTGTCCTTTGGATAGAATGACTTTATTTCCTTTGAGTAGATGATACCTTACCCTTGTGCCTCTGGGCTATTTAATTTTCTGAAATTTGAGCATATATCCAGGGTTTTTTTTTTTTGAATTTTGTGTGTGTGCATGTGTGTCTGCGAAGTCTTCTGTTTACTTATTTGCTTGTTTGCTTTTTGTTTTGGTATTTTTCCTGCCCTATATGTTCTAAGCTTTCTGAATCTGTAGTTTAGTATTGAGAAGGGTCTCAGCCATTAATTGCTTCAAATATTTAATTAATTTTGGAGTGATATCAGTTATTATTGACTCAAATATTCCAAGTATGATACATCTTTTGATTTTATCATACAATTTGGAGAATTATGTTTTTTAATTTTCTCTTTAATTTTGGATTTCAGGTTGGGAAGCTCCTATTGGTCTGTCTTCCTGCTCATGAATTCTGTCCTCAGAATCAGTGTCTGGGCTATTGACAAGCCCATGAAGGCTTTCTTCATTTCTGTTACAGTGATTTTTGATGTCTAGCATTTCCCTTAACTTCCTTCTTAGAGTTTCCATGTTATCTGCTTCTATGATCCATATGTTCTTGCATGTTTTCTTCTTATTCCATTAGTGTCATTAAATATTGATCATAATTAATTAAACATCTCTGCCAAATAATTCTAAACATCTGTGTCATATCTGAGTCTGGGTATGACTTAGTTTGTCTCTTCAGACTGTGTTTTTCCTTGTCTTTTGGAATGGCTTTAAATTTTTTGTTGAAAGTTAGATGCAGGGGTGTCCAACCTATGCCCCCACTTCCAGGCTACATGTGACATTAGAGGACTGTTTTGCTTATCTCTGGTGTTGGATATTGCAAAAATTATGCATGGAACGTTTTCTTATTTTGCTCACCAACTTTGATTAGTGTATATTTATTTACTATGGAACTCAAGACAACTCTTCTTCCAATACGCAGTAGCAAAAAAAGGTTAGATACTCCTGTAAGTATAGAGCAATAGGAATTGAGGTAAATAGGTCTTTACTGAAAGGATTTATGTTAATTTAGCTAGCAGTTCGGCTATGTTTAATCTTGGTTTTAGTTATAGGTTCCAGAGGGTTCTAATTCCTTTAGTGTCATTTGTCTCCCATTTTGACTTTAGGATTTTCTAAGTATTCCACCTTAGAAAGCCTGTGCGCTAAGCTCTTTTAGCTGCAATCCACTGTCAATATACTGGAATGTTCATGTTGTGATAAGACATGGCGGAGGGCAAATGTTCTGTAATTTTCCAATTAAATCTCAGTTCTTGTGTCTCAGGACTGTGAGATTCACAGGTATTTCTGCAGCGGTATGTTTTTTAATCCTGCCCCCTACTTAACAGGAAGCCTAGAGATAGCTGGAGTAGGAGGAATTCCTTTTTTCAAAGTGGGCTTTTCCCAAATTGTTTCATCTGGAAAAAAGGCATTTGTTTTGAAGAAGGCTCTGGGATTATTTCACAGTGGTTATTCTTCTCTCCCCTCTTGCCAAAGTCAAAAAAAAAAAAACCGATAACAACAACAATAACAACAAAAAACATCCCCTTTCTTCTTCAGCAAGAAAACCTGGTATGATTCTAGATGAAAAAGCCCTGAAAATGTGGCTGCCACAAAAGTTTTTACTGTCTATTGTTCATACTCAGTCTCATCACAATGATATTCAAATGTCCAAGTGTCTGTATCAATTAATTGCTCCAACAGCTTCTGCTTCAAGTAAGTAGATTTCAGTTGTTATTCCTTCCTTTAGGCACTTACCTGTCCATATTTTGAGATAGTGTTTGTCTAAAACCCCTTTTCTGATAGAAACAGAAAGTTGATGATTTTCAGTTTGTATTGATTTTTCTTGCTGTAAGAATGGGTGTGATGATTTCCAAGCTCTTTGCATGATACAAACAGCAAGCTGTGTGACTGAAGAAGACAAGTTTGAGCATCTGAAAACATAAAACTTTTCTATGGCAAGAAGTTAGCATAGACAAAATCAATTAAAAAGAATTAGATTGTAGAATGATCTATTTGCAGTCTGGATAACAAATAAAGGGTGTTTCTATCTAATACAAAGAAGTTAAAAATAGGTAAGTATTTCTAAACAATACAAAGAAGTCTTAGAGGTACACAAGATAAAAACAAGGTAGACAGAAGGCCAGGAACAGGGGCTCATGCCTATAGTCTTAGCACTCTGGGAGATGAGGCAGGTGGATCACCTGAATTCAGGAGTTTGAGACCTGAGCAAGAGTGGGACTCCATCTCTAAAAAATAACTGGGTGATGTGGTGGGCCCCTGTAGCCTGTAGTCCAGCTATTCAGAAGGCTGAGGCAAAAGGATCACTTGAGCCTAAGAGTTTGATGTTGCTGTGAGCTATGATGCCACAGCACTCTACTGAGGGGAACAAAGTGCGACTCTGTCTTATAAAACAAAACAAAACAACAAAAAACAACCAAACAAAAAAACCCACAGAAGATAGACCAGGTAAACCAATAGAAATGTGGTCAATTCACATAAAGCAAATACATGTCAAATAAACTCATGAAAATTATTAAGTTAATTATTTGGAAAATGCAACAAAAGTAACAAACCTTAAAAATTAATATTAATAATCTTGGGTACTTACATAATTTAATAGAAATATGAACTAGTGCAAAAAACTGTTAGTAGTTTTTTTACTGTTGGTAAAAAACCTGTTAAAAAACATGTTTCATTAAAATAAAAAAATCCATAATCCATTAGCCTTAAACAATTCATAATTCACTCTTGCATATCTGTCCCATACAACTAAAAGCAAATTAAGATATTCTTATTTTGATTAGTATTCTTTTAGTGGCATCCAGTTATTAATGTGATTGATTCGTGCTAAGGCAATGCCTAAATAAAATATAAAATATCAAAACTATGAGGTATATTAGGCTCACATAAATAAACGAATTAGAGCTTTGCCAGTTGACCAGGGGATTTATCACAAAGTATTTATAAAAGAGAAAAACAGAATATAGAAAGGTGTGTTTAATATGATTTTCATTTTGAAAAATAATAATAATCATATGTACTTTTATCTAAATAAGATTTAACTAAAATTGCCAATTCCTTTTACTGTATAATTTTGTTATGATAAAATAAGCAACCATATGAAGGGAATTTTTAAAAATCTCCTTTTATATATGCATGGAGATCTTGAATAAGTTTGAATAAGCAAGGTGACCTGTGTAGAAAGAACCACACTGCACTGTTGATCCAGGTTATCTCAAGAGGTGGAATAGAAGAGGGGTCGTGAAGCAGATGATGAACTTCTTCTTTGTAAATCTTTGTATTTCTTCCCTAGTTTCAAACTTGTGTTAAAGTCGTAATTTGAAGAATCAAATGTACAAGCTCTAAAGAGAAAAAACCCACCAATAACACTGCAACACAGAATGTTCTGGGTATATCAGTTTGGACAGGTGAGGATAACAAAGTCACAACAAGTATTACAGAAATAAGAGAGTTAATCTAGGAATTAATTGTTCTGTTGATGTGAGTAGCCAAGGGAAGAAACTCCACCAAGCTGACACAGCACAACCCAGTCTGGTGTATTCCTTTGTCCACCTGGCATCTATACAATCCTTCTTCACGTTCAGATCAAGATAATAATCGTGTCATGCTTCTAACATCATGCAACTATCCATATACACATATTCCTATGTGTACATAAACAACACACATATATGAAGGAAATACACATCTATATCCACATGTACGAGTGAAAGCAAGAAAATACATATCCTTTCTTTGTCATTATTTCTGCATGAGGTCACATGACCACAACGTGAAATTATATTTATTTTGTCTACTCCCATGCCATATCCCCTTTGTCATCCTCAATTGTTTGTGGCTCTCTACATGATGGATGACCCAAACCTTTATTCCAGAGGGGGTTTGAGACATTAGCAGTTCTGCTTAGATTGTAGTTTTACATTCAATCATGTCCCAGAACTATTAAGAAGACACCGATGCTAGGAATGTCCTGATTACTGAGTTTATTGGCTATCTATTGTTGCATAATAAATTGTGACAAAATCAGCACATATTTCATGTGTTTTAAAAACAACACATATTTCTTATCTCATACTTTCTGTAGATTAGAAATTAGCTGGACACTTCACTTTAGGGTCTCTCACGGGCTGTAAAAAAGTGTTAACTTTATTATAAAAGTATCTGGAACATGGTTATTTTAAACCTCACTTGAGGAAGAATGCACTTCCAAATTTGTGTGGTTGCTGTCAAGATGTAGTTCCTCAAGGGATCTTGGTCCAAGGGCCTCAATTCATCACTGGCTGTTGGCCAAAGCCTCCCCATGGTTCTTGGCCAAGTGAGCCTCTCCAGCAGGGCATCTGGAGTCCTCACAGCCTGCAAAATGAGGAGACCATAGAGAGTCTAACAAACAGAAGGCACGATATTCTGTAGCCCAATTACGAAGTAATATTCCACCCTATGAGGAACTGTTTCCATTGCTGTGTTCTGCTGGTTAGAAGCAAGTCTCTGAACTCAGCTCATAAGCACAGGGAATGGATAACACACGAGCATAAATACCAAAAGCTGAGGATCGTTGAGCCATCTTAGAAGTCTGTAGAACACATTGGGTATACTCTTTTATGCCCATTATTGTACATTAGCAATCCAGGGTTGCTAGTCACTAGTGTCATCTCATTGTTTGTCTGTTAATTCCATGAAATGAGGAGCTCAAGATGACAGGGCATTATTATCAGTTTCTAGTTTTGTGTAACCATTGTTTTACCTTCATGTAGAAGCATTATTTCATTAGAAACTAAGCTCTCTAAGCCAGAAGAAAACTTTTGGGCAGGGAAGGCTAATTCAGATCCAGCAGAAGTGTCTTTTTCAGTATGAACAAATTTCTGCCCTTTCCATAAAAGTTTTCTAACATAGTCAGCCTGGTAACTCTGTAATGCTGTTATATCAAGAGCTCATAGTTTGTCGCTACTGTTGGCAGGTTGGGCACTTAATGTTGATATTGCCAGATTAACCTTGGCAAATAGAAGCCCATGTTGCTAAGTATTTCTATTCCAATCTTTCATTTGAGAACAAGGAGCATTACCACAGGGTGCCGCAAGGGACTCACCATAGATAGGCTGAGGAAAACAACTTTAATCATCTGGTTCACAAAAACTTCCTTTTTGAATGATGGATCACTGTGCTGTTTTGTTCTCTAAAAGTTTGTGCTAGCTCAGAGCCAATGTCTAGTAATCCCTAGGATGTATTTTCCCCCTTCTCTAAAGCAAAAACTAGTTGGCAAATGGCTCCAGGTTCTTTTGGAAAAGGGTAAATGAATATTTTACCTAATACGCATTTTTGGCAGTGTAGCAATATCTTTTCTCAAGGGGTTCAAGCTGCCTCTTTCTTTAAGGTGCTTTTAATCTGTAAACTACTCAAGTCTGGGAAGTGAATAAAGACAAGATTAAATTCAGTTTTCTATCCACCAGTTATAAAGATTTTTGCTTGCATAAGTCAAATGGAGTTGATTAGTAGGCAGTTCACATGTATTAGTCCTAAGGATATAATCATTTAGCCACAAAGATCTCTATAGGTCACACTATCTGACTACTGCCATGATATCAATGGTTGTTGCCCTTCATGACTCACCTTGACCCTGGCAATTAAGTGCAGGTAACAATTAGCTATATCACTTGGCCCCTGCCTCTTTAGAATCCCACCATTCCCATTGCCTTCTTGGAATATATTCCACTGATAACCTCTTCTCTATCATTCTTGGCATGCAAAAAATAGCCATTAATGAGTCTTTATGTTTTCTTGTTTCATCTTCTTCAGTGTCTTTCTGAAAGACTTGGAGAAGGAATAGATGAGCAGTGGAACACAACGAATTGACTCCAGCAATGGAGTTCATTTGGTTTCATTGATATTTTGTTTATAAGCTTTCAAGGAGGTTCATTAGCATCTCCCTAGTGGTTGATTCCCTTTGGCCATCCTAGGGACTGAATTATAGGTAACCATTCAGTAAGCTTGTGATCACCAATTCTAGACATCAGATTGACTGGATTAAGAAATACTGAGACAGTTGGCAAAACATTATTTCTGTGTATGTCTGAGAGGCTGTTTCTAAGAAGATTGACATGTGTTGGTGGAGTAAGGGGAGAAGACCCACCCTCAATGTGGGCAGGCAACATGTAATTGGCTGGGGGTCCGGAAAGAAAAAAAAATGCACAAGAAAGGCGAATTCACTCTCTTTTTGTCTTCTGGAGATGGGGCAGCTTTCTTCTCTTTCCCTCAGACATAAGAACTCCACATTCTCATGTCTTCAGTTTCAGATCGAGTTATACCATCAGCTTCAGGATTCCTGAGTCTCCAGCTTTTGGATAGCCTCATTTGGGACTTGTCACCCTCTATAATTGCATAAGCTAGTTTTCTTAATAAATTCCTATCTATCTATCTATCCACCCATCCATCTAATCCCTGGAGAATACTAAATAATACAAATCTATTAGAGTTTATTCACAACAACTCAAGGTAACGCATTGAGTCCAAAATCACTGATAAGTGCATTCAGGTAAATGAACCCACCTGAACCAAACAGTGTATTTCTTCCTCCTAGTCTAATACTCTTAGAATAATTTACCAAATATATCCCCAAACTTTCTGCTAATATAAATTGTCAAAATATTGCATTTTTTGTGTGTGTGAGAAGTATATCCTTCAGGATCAGACTTCATATTTTTTTCAAGGTTTGAGTCCAGTTACAGTTCTAGAAGCAAGAGAGATGATGGAGTGGGAGTTGATGAGAGTCAGCATTCAAGGCTAAAGGATTTTTAGTAAGGGAAGGTGAATCCATTCAGACAGGGGAGGCTCTACTGAGTGCCATTTGACTGTTCACTGCAATCTATCTAAATATTTCTACCACAATCTTTAGTCTCCCATTCTTTCCCAATCAATGTCATAGATATGATACTGTAAGAGACCTTGAGAAGCTATGAATTTGATTTCATTTTAATTCAGTCCCTTGTAGTGTCAGACTTTGGGTTTGGTTTTCAAATATTTCAAACCTGCAGCTAAAACCAGTGAGGTATTTTTTGAGGACAGTCATAGGTATTTCACTTTCATTACTCACAGCTTGAAATGGGAGAATACTGACTTCATTATTGCTTTTTCCATTTTTGTTTAGTATAGTTAAAGTAAGCAATCATCCTCCTCTCCTCTGTCTTACTCTAATTTCATTACAATTTTTTTTCTTTAGTTAAAAGATTTTAGTAGGTTGTAGATCACTGCTATGGTCTGTATCTTTTTGTTCTTTCAAAATTTATATGTTGAAATCCTAACCCCAAGGAAAGATGTTAGAAGGTAAGGACTTTGGGAAGTGATTAGGTCATGAGGCAAGGGCCCTTATGAATGGGATTAGTGCCATTTTAAAAGTGGCCCTGAAAAATCTCCCTTGTTCTTTCTGTCAAAGTGAGAATGCACTCTCTGTGAGGAAGTGGCTCCTACCAGACATCAAATCTACCGAAGCCTTGATCTTGGACTTCCCAACCTCCAGAACCATGAGAAATAGATATTTTGTTTATAAGCTGCTCTGTTTATGGCATTTTGTTATAATAGCCTTAACTAAGATAGTCACTCAAAGCTATTGGCATCCAACTCCAGATAACCGTAGGTGATAATATAAGAAACTATTTTAAAAATATCTATCATAGTGTATAAGTATCCTATGCACCACTAGCGATGAGCTTATTTATTCTTTTAAATATGGTCATATAATAAAATCAATTAAAAATTCCCACTTTTAAGATTTGGTTTCCCATGATCCACCTTATTGCCAGAAGCTAAACAGTCTGGGTTTGGTCAGAAAAACTGGCCCACTATATAGATTATGGAAATAAGTAGCTTAATGTGAGAGTTAAGGTTTTTATAAATTTGTGTGTAGCCACTGGAGATTTGTCTGGAAGCCTACAGCTGGAGATCACAGCAACTCTCATTAATCATTTAATTCTTAATCACTGACACTGACATGTGTGAAAAAGCTAGCAGGATATTTGTGAAGTTATGCACATGAAACCACAGAGTGGGAACTCATAAGAGGTCTGGGGAAGCACCACAGTAAATGAAGCCATCATATTTGATTCCTACAATCTTCTAAGAATAATGGCGTCTGCTTCACTTTTGACTGCCAAATAATTTCTGAGATCCTCTCATTGATAAATCTTAATCTGATACCACCCAGGGAAGGGAATTCTGTGAAATAAATTTCCTAGACTTGAATGGAATTTGCAGCAGTTGTGTCATGGTGTCAAGAGACAATCCAGAACATCTAGTTTTTTCCTATCTCTGATATAGTTTTCCAAATGCCCAAACTCTAAAAACTCCAATCTTCCCTATAATCACTCTTACATTATTGTGCTGAATTTAACCACCATTTTTTAGGTGGTCTATGTCATACATTGTACCAAAATATGGGAATACAAAGTTGAAAAAGTCACAGATCTTGCTTCAAGATTTCATAGGCCGAAATATTTGACAACAAAAAGTGGTAAGTCTTCATTCAAAGGATGTGGCAATAATGGTATAAATGAAGATAGAGTTGGGGAAAATGGATGTTTGTCAGAAAAGTAAGGTTATAAAAGTCACGCTAATGGAAAGAAATAGGATGTGCAAAGCATAAGCTTTAAAATATGAAAAAATTAGAAGAAATTTAAGTAGATTTATGTGGCTAAAAATTAGAAATTCAGAGACAGTAGGGGAGATTAAGTTGTCAAGGTAGAAAGAGGTAAAGTCAGGAAGAACATATACAGATGATATAAAGGTTTCTTGTAGGAAATGAAAACCAATAAAGGTGTTTAAGCCCTGAAGACTTGTTTTGCATAAAGTCATTCTTTATAGCAAAAGGAATTGGAGCGGGTCAAGGCCAGAGGTGGAAAGGCATGTTAGGAGGTAATTGACACAGTCCTGGTAAAAATTGTATAAATGCTGTGGTACTTTTAAAGGAGGGGATAATTTCAAATGGAGATACATATAATTTGGTTGACAGGATCTGGAGATGTGCAGGGAAAGCTGACCTGGGATAGCCTTTCTAATTCTGCCTTGGTTGACCAGGTAAATGGCAAAGGCCATTAGCTAGGTAGGAGCTCAAACTAATATGTAGTTTGACTATTAAATCATAAACAAATACCATGATCTTTTTCATTACTTTGAAATGGAACTACATTTAAAGTTATAAAATGTTCAAAATGTTCATATGGCTTTGTGGTGCATATAAAGAAAATACTTAACAATGTCAAAATAGGAAATGTAATATATGTGCAAATTTAGGTGAGCAAAGTAACCTGGATAAAATATCTGTCAATTAGAAAAGCCTTGTAAATAGTATGCTGTGAACATTGGAAAGGTAGGCAACAGTGTAAGATATCTATGCAATTTAATCTGAGCCGTTTATTTTATACAAGTCAAGGCCTATTATGGTCTTTATTTCCATACTCATTTTTCTTGTTCTCTCTCTCTTATTCTTTCTCTCTGCTTCTTCATTTAATTTTAAAATTTTGAGTTCATAATCTATGTATTTCATAGTTTTCTTGATGCAATAACCCATATATTCTGTACATAAAGTGTACTTTCTGGATAAATAAAGGAACAATTTAATCAATAAATTAACCAATGCTTTCACAAAGTGGTTATTACAGCACTAGAATAAGATCAGGAGATTTGGGTTCTGAAAGTCTCAGTTCCGTTACCTTGTCATATGAACTAATACTCTTTGGTCCTCAGTTTCATCATCTGAATGATTATTTCTATTTTTTTACTTATTGGAATATATTTTAATACTTATTAAAATACTCATTTTCAGGAATGCTCTACTGGATAACTGTACTCTTTGAGGGTAAGCAAACTATCCTAATCATCTTCATATTCCCAATTTTTAGTCCAGTGCCAAGCATTTGCTTAATAAATAGTAGTTGACATAGCAAATAATTGATTATCAAAAATATAAAGGAAGTTTGAGGTCTGGGAGATAGGACCATAACATATCTGGAGGACTTGTGGTGTTTCAAGATAAATAAAAGACAGATAAATGAGGTTTGAAAGAATTTAAAAAAACCTGTGCAAATCCAGAGAATGCCTCAACTCTAGTAGAGAAAGTCAGCTCTTGGGATCAAAAGGCAAAAGTAGGCTTAATCCTAAGCAAGAGTGTTTGGCATGTGAACAATTCTATACTTTCAAACAATTCTGAAAATTATTAGATTTGATGATGGATTTTGATGATATCTAACATAAGATATTGCTTGTAGATTCACTGATTCAGGAATATTTCCATTCATTAGGTGGTTATGGCAGTAATAGTGAGTGCAGGATAGTTAATGAGTTAGAGTAGTCTGTTTTTTTTAAACTTTAATTTCAAATATATTCTTCAGAGTGAGAACCATTTTATGGTTTAAATCTACCTACATGCTATTGTTTAAATGGTTTTGTCCCTTTTGAAATGCAAAAATGCATTGTATGCATTATGTATGCATTGACCATTGACTCCCAGATGCAACAGTTTTAAGAGCTAGGCCTATAGGTAGTGACCGAGTACTTGAATGCAATTACGTGCTCTTATAAAGGGGCTTGAGGATGTAGGGCAGGTGACTCAGTCCTGTAATCCTAGCACTCTGGGAGGCTGAGGCAGGAGGGTTGCTTGAGGTTAGGAGTTCAAGACCTGTGTGAGTAAAGCAAGACCCCATCTCTACCAAAAATAATGGAAAAATTAGCCAGGAGTGGTGTCACACACCTGTAGTCCCATCTGCCTGGGAGGCTGAGGCAAGAGGATTGTTTGAACCCAGAAGTTTAAGGTTGCTGTGAACTAGCCTGAAGCCATAGTACTCTATCCCAGGTGACAGAGTGAGACTCTTGTCTCAAAACAATGAGTATATAAAAATTAAAAAAAAATAATAAAAAGTCTTCAGGGAGATTTTACCCAATTTTACCTTCCAGCTCTGCCATGGGAGAGCAAAGTATTCCTCCTCTCCAGAGGTTGGAACAACAAAGCACCATCATGGAAGCAGAGAGACCAGGCCCTTGCCAGCTAGCATCTTGATTCTGGACTTCCCCAGCCTTTAGAACTATGAGAAACAAATTACCATTGTTTATAAGTTGCTCATTCGATTATATTTCCTTACAACAGCACAATAGACTAAGAACCTAGGCTTGCCTGAATATATATGCTGATTATGCCCTCATAAGTTTTCTTGAGGCAGAAGCACCTACTTCAGGTTCTGTTTGCCAAATCATGACCATGGGGAGGGAAAAAAGGAAGGCAGCTAGAGGAAGAGCTGTGTTTTATAGTTGATCTGCCCAATAAGGATCTTTTTCTAATTTGCATAAGGATGCAGATATCCTGGCCCTAATGGTACCAAAAGAACATCCAAAAATATAAAATAAATCACCAGTGTAGATTCTAACTACATAAAATGCTCAAGGTTTTTTCATATAATGTCTTTATTATTTATTATATGGCAGAGTCCACAAGGCTAATGCTGGAGAGTACAATGAATCACTTTCAGTAGCTTTATGCATAACCCCTGCATTATAGCTTGGTACTGAATGCATTCTTCTGAAGGATCCACTGAGAAATAAGAAACTCATATGTATGCATTGACCTGCTATCGTGGGATATTTGTAGAAAAACCTTTTGATCATTGTAGAAAAACCTTTTCTCACTTTCATACCTTAGAGAGCTATTAATGAACAAATGACTGATTAAAAATATTTCTTATTGAAATTACATGTTTCTTGAAAAATTGGCTATATTAAAATTTTAGATACTACTGAATATGTGATATTTTGGATACTTTATGGGAGGAGGGGTCGATTTGCAAACATTGTACTCTTGTGTTTCTAGTCTGTGTCTAGTTTTCTCAGTCTTTCATTTTGATTAAAACAACAGGAGAGTTTCAAGTAGACAAATACTTTTAAATACGCTCAAATATTTAAGCCAATTTAGGATTTAGCGGTAGATTGTGACAAAGATGCTTAAGGCTTATTTCCCGAATTCCTGCTCCTATTTAAAACAAGAAACTCAGAACTTGGAAACTCCTAAAAGTCATGTTGTCTTGAAGACTTTGCATGAGAGGAGCAGGAAGAGGTGAGGTCCTTGTTTGCTGTCTTTTTCACTGCATTGTTAAACTTTGCTAATTCCTAGAAACTTCCCTCTTACTTTGAATTGAAATTCTGCCTCCCTGAAAATCTGTCAGGTTGGATTCCTCTTCATTTCTCTTCCTATTCTAACCTGAGGCACTAGGCAATATTATCAAAACAACTCAAATTTTTCTAGGTCAAAACAGTTCTAATGTAAATTTTTGTTGCTTCTAGACTAAATAGCTCTAGATCTGCCAACCATCACTATTTAAATTCCAGGCAACTCACATTCTGTTTCTCTTTTTGTAGTTTTCAGTTTTGCAAAGAGCTCCAAAAAGACTACCCATGTTTGAATTGCGGCTCCACTCCTTACTAGTTAACCTCTTTTTGCCTCAGTTTAGTTATTATATGTAAAGCATTCATGGTTTTACAAGTATTTATTGAGTACCTACAATGAATTACATAATCTTCTAGGTGGATGAGAAACATCAGGGATCAAAACAAACTCTCTTGCCCTCATAGAAACTCTGTATATTCCTTCTTAAGATGATTTCTCTTGTATGTAATAGTAAACGCTTAATTGTGTGTATATATGTTTGTGTGTATCTATTTGTGAATACAGCGTCCAAAGAAGTGAAACATATTGGATATACTTTCACTAGTGCTGAAATAAAATAGGATTGTTAACATTTTTAAAACTGGATGACTATTACTTTCTTTTAAAGCAGCATAAAATTATTTTAGTAGCTGAGTTGATTATTGTTTTTGTTAAGGATAAGGTTAACAGATGCTTTCAGCTATTTTTTTTTAAATAACCTCAAATACTTTTATTAGCAAATATAAAACCTCATCTGTGTGCAAAGGGCAAAGCTATGGAGAAGACCAGAACCTAGTTAATGTGTATTTGTATGGAGGGCAAAGTTTCCTTGCACATTGTCTCTGCCTCACAGCCGGTTCTCCTTTCTGTCTGCTTGGCTTTGAGCTGACTGCCCACTCCTTCCCAACCCAGTGGTAGGCTGAGCCCAACTTGCACTGTTGAGCTCATTGTTAAAAATTCAGGAATTTCACAAGCTTGTTGCAAGCTATAGTTGGTGACCTGACGATGGCCATGATGAAAGTATTCATTTTACAGAAACCAGCAAAATTTACACATCAAAAGTTTTTAGTCTGAGCCTGTTTACCAGCTCACCACTGCCCCTGCCTGGCCAGTATCTAATTATTGTTTCTTTAGTTGCCAATTGAGCTTTGCTTGCACATTTACTAATACTCAAGATATCTTTGTGTAAATACCATACTGGTGGCTGAATCTCATCAGATCTCATAAAAAGAAAAGACCATGCTTGCTGTGGGAAGCAATTTGCTTTTAAGGTTACCCTCTTTGAACTGGAGCTCCCAACAATAGAGCAACTTTAAACATGTTAACTCCTGGAGCTCCTTAGGGCATCTGGCCAACCCTATGTGTGATACAGAGAATCAGAGAGTTCCCCAAAGGGAAGAGAAGGGGCTCATGGCACATGTGGCACCCTAGTTATAAAGCACCACTGACTGCAGGCAGTCCCAACTACCCAAAGGGGACTGAGAAAATTTTAAAGAAAGTATTTCTGGTGACAGGACTCATATGGGATCTAGTGTTGGCCAGTGGCACTTTAATTAGACAGGACTGCTGACCTCATCCAGTCTTAGCCATCAGAGGGAACCTAGAACATTTCAGTAAAGGGACTCCAAAGCACAGAGTCTTCTGAGAGGCTCATTCTGGGTACAGGGTCCTTCTTGGGTGAGTCTGAGGGTGGTACGGTTCCCTAGCTGATCAATTATTTAATAAACTTAAATCTATGAGGCATGTCTTCTTGGAGAATGCCATGTAAGATCTTTAACTCTGTAAGATATTATTAAGGGGACATGTTTCACAATAAAAGTCTCCTCTGCTTTTATGAAATTACCCTGTGAACTTTACTTTTAGAAATTTCATCTATTATTCTGAGCCAGAATTCCTGTTTCATGTGGGAAGATAGGACTTGGGGATGGGCCCTTGATCTTTCTGCCCTGACTATATTGATTGCCTGTGTCCTTCAAATTATTAGTAGAATTTAATATCTGGTAAGATCTCTGGTTTGTTTAAGTTTGATTCACCAATCTGATCATTCTACTTACGTAGTAAATAGGGTTGATGTTTGTGGGTACGAACCATTTACTTGGTGGCACATCAATCGCTTCTTCTTTTGCCTAACTGTGAAATTGATAGATAAGCAGTAATTTTGATCTCTTCTTTTTGAAGAGCGAGGGATGGGTGGGAAAAGAGATCTAGTTTCTAAATTTAGTATTCCCAGAGGAATATATGATTTTCTATTTATGTGCCTAGGTAACAAACAAATTTAAAAACCCTCATCAATAGCCTTTGTTAAGAATAGAGGGAGAGCACTCAAAATTCAAATCACGCATTGCTCTATCAAAGTCAGTCGTGGATTTCTTCTACTCTAGTCTTTGTTTTGTAAAAGGGAATTATCACAAAAAAGCCCAATTTTCTCCAAGTATTTTTGTTTTTACGACTATACATGTTTCAATGACATATCATTCAAACAGAGGCGTTGATTTGTATGAGTACAATTCAGCCAAGATCTTATAGAGTTTATGAAGTCAAGGCGATTATCTGTGGACATGGGCACAAAATCGTAGGGCAGTAGGATATCTTTTTGAATCTTAGAATATATTTATTTATTAGATGTAACTGGTGTGTAGTGTCCCTTTTGGAGAAATAGCCATAATTATTATTGCAATTTAGTAGTGTTTACTGTAGAGATAGCTATCATTTACTGAAAACTTACCATGTTCCAGGCCTTGTTTCAAGAATGTTCTGTAGAATATGTCATTTTATCCTATTAACAACACTCAAGATAGGTATTATTATCCAACTTAACAGATGGGGAAACTGAGATACAGGGATATTAAATGCTGCAGATTGCTCATGTTTACATAGATAGTGGTTAGTGCGAGTCTAACAGTTCAGATTTATTCCAGCATGGAACCAAAGATCAGAATGGATGCGGTACTCCAGGTGTAATAGACAGATAAGTGTAGATGATTTCTCTTTAGCTCTAGGCTCTAAGATTAAGGACTAGATTCAAATATCTAGAAGGGCTGAAAGAATGAAATCAGACCATTCTTCTTAGCTGCTTATTTTAGGGGCTATAGAACTAGTTATAAACAACACTTAGGTTTTTTTTCCTTTCAGGCATATCTACTTCCAGGCTCACACCTGAGAAACAGCCTAGAACAGAGATAGGAGTGGCAGCAAGTTGGTGGGAGGTATTGAGTTGATTAATTTTGTTTTCTTCTTTTCTTAATCTTGCCACACTTATTAAAAACCTAGACTCCAGTATAATAATAGAGAACTTTGGATATTTGGTACCAATTATGATACTGTCTCAAACTTATGCATTAAAGAATAAAAATAAATAGAAAAAAATAGTAGAAGAGTAAAAAGTTATGGATTTCTTAGAACTATATGAAGCAAATCCCCCATACATCTTAGAAAAAATTTTGCTTAAATGTAACACACGTCTTTGTATTATGTACCACCAACACATGATTAATATTTCCTTATGTAAACGCATATTTTACAAACTTGTCTTAGTACTTAGTTTAAAGTCAATGTTTTTTTTTTTTTTTTTGAGACAGGGTCTCACTATATTGCCCTCAGTAGAGTGCCATGGCATCACAGCTCACAGCAACCTCAAACTCTTGGGCTCATGCAATTCTCTTGCCTCAATCTCCCAAGTAGCTGGGACTACATGTGCCCGCCATAATGCCTGGCTATTTTTTTGTTGCCATTGTCATTGTTGTTTAGCAGGTCCAGGCCAGGTTTAAACCCGCTGGTCTCGGTGTATATGGTTGGTGCCATAACCACTGTTATGGGTGCCGAGCCTAAAGTCAATTTTTATAATCATATATTTTTACTTAAAATCATGTATATGTTTATACTTTTGCAAATAGCAGTGATGTTTTTGTTTTATCCCTTTTATCACTTCTCAATAATGCACCTTTATTTATTTAAGAGCAAAGGTAGTCTCCCATCAGTTACAGTGGATGGATGCTCTGCATTTTAAATATTGCCGTGGAAACAGGCAATTAGTTATAAACCAGGCCTGCCATTGTCATTTATTGATGAAGAAACACTGATATGGAGTTCCTTCTTTAGTAAAATTGAGATAAGCTGTCCTCCCAAAGACATCAAGATAAGAGGAATCAATATACATTGTCATTTTGACAGCCCACACTCTCCTGTTAGTTTACACATCTGCTCAAGGAGAGAAAACTATCAGATACTTTTGCTGATAATAATGAACAAGAGAGGGAGTCTTGTGTTGGTGTTTGAGGACAGCCTGTCAAGGCCCAATAGAAATACGATTACCTCATTCTAATGAATGTCACTGCCCTACAGGGGGAGCCATGGTGACAGCTGATCCCTCCCTTGCTGTTTCAAGTCCTTGCTAATGACCTGACTGTAATTCTCAGACCTGTCAACAAGGGTCTCGGATGATTGTGAGCTATTTTCATATCTGTGTATTCTGGGCCCAGGCTCACCCTTTCCCCCACCCCGAATTTTGAAGTGGCAAGATTCTGTGGGTGTAAGAACACCAAGGACAATTTGGTTGCTCCCAGATAGTTTGGAAAAAGGGCCATGTTAGAAGTTGAGGCCAAATGAAGCTTTTTACCACAGATAATGAAAAATTTATGAAATGGTTTGGGGGACAGTTTATAATCAACACTGGTTAACTATACAAAGATAGCCAGAAAGTCCTCAGCCTAATGAAGCCCAGCTTCTGGTCTGAGTACTATTTAAATGGCTACCTCTATACCATTTCGTTTTTTCTTCTTAGGAAGAACTCTGAGATTGGCAGTGAAAGAATATCATTCTCTTCCCTATTTTCTTTCCCTCTCCATTGTGTCAGAAAACATCTAATACTGTGTGTTCTAGTCATTCTTACATTAAGGAAATGTTGATGTATTTTCACAGATCCTCAGAGTAAAGACCAAAGGGACCGATTTCTTATTCTTGAATTTGACTTTTTATTCTTTAAGAAAAGATAATTTTAACAATTAGCAATTAAAACCAATAAAAGTATAAATACTAGCAGAAAATTGCCTGTAAGGGACTTCAAGTGAATCATAGGCCATTTTTAACCAAGGCAAAATAATGGGCAGAGATGTAGAGGGATGATTAGAATAATTAAAGAGTTGGTTACATAATTATTTGAATTTTTCCCAGTAAAATAGAAATGTCGGCATGTTTAACTTGTTTAACCTGTTTAACCTAGACTTTCAACTTTGAGGCCTCCAGAAATAATATGTGGTTTGATTAAATGGTAAATGAAAATATCTCATCCAGGTACTGACATTTAATAAGTGCTAAATAAGTGTTGATATAGGAATGATGGCTTCCGACTTCTGCTATGTTGGCTAAAGCTAACATCTTGAAAATCTGATGTGTAGACTGGGCTTGGTGATTCATGTAATCTTGCACTCTGGGAGTCTGAGGCATGTGGATTGCCTGAGCTCATGAGTTCGAGACCAGCCTGAGCCAGAGTGAGACCTCATCTCTAACAATAGCCGGGCTTTGTGGTGGGCACCTGTAGTCCCAGCTACTTGGGAATCTGAGGCAAGAGAATCACCCAAGAGTTTGAGGTTGCTGTGAGCTGTGATGCCACAGCACTCTACCAAGGGAGACAAAATGAAACTGAAAAACAAAACAAAATGAAACAAAAAATCTGATGTATGTGCTGATTATTCCTTATTATTATTCTTATGATGTTATACAATAAAAATGATAAAGATATTGAGAACCCAAGATTATTTTCATTGCTATTGTGGCTTTTATAAAGTAAAATGTATCCATAGGTCAAAAGTAGAGATGGGAACCATGGCTTTTGTAAATAGTGACTCTGTGGACTGAGCTAGTCACATTCAATTTTGTATCCTGTAGCCCACTGGTCTGGTCTAGTATATAACTCACAGAGTGTAATATCTTTGGGGATGTAAGTAACATTGGAGAAAACCCTTTGCACCATTGCAAAGATACCTACAATATAAATGTAACAAAACTATTTCTTTTTTTTTTTTTTTGTAGAGACAGAGTCTCACTTTATTGCCCTGGGTAGTGTCATGGCGTCACACAGCTCACAGCAACCTTCAACTCCTGGGCTTAGGTGATTCTCTTGCCTCAGCCTCCCGAATAGCTGGGACCACAGGCGCCCGCCACAACGCCCGGCTATTTTTCTGTTTTGCAAAACTATTTTTGTTCTTCCATACTATTCCTTTTCTCACTCGTCAATAATTCTATTCAGGAACAAAATACAGGGTGGCCCAAAAGTTGCCCCTAAAGCCACTATACATAGGGAAAATGGGAAGTTGTACGTTTATTTACACAATGTTCATTACAAAATTTTGTAAATTATTTACAAAATATACTCTATGTGATGGCCACCTCTTTGTAAAATTTTGTAATGAATACTGTATTTGTAAATAAAAGTAAATTTGGTTACAATTCCCATCTTCTCTATATATAGTGTGTGTAGGGGTGACTTTTGGAGCACCTTATATAGTGTTAATATAAGGAAGAAACAAAGAATTAGTTTTCAGTGTCTTTTTGGCAATTTCTACTAAAATGGATTAATTTATTATTTTTTTCAGTATATTTGGTACTCCGATCAATGAACCCCATTGGATAGGCTCTAAGAAGGATGTGCCTTGTACAAAATTCAGTCCTTTGACACTACACATTTATTAAGAAATAAAAATCATGCTAACAAAAGATCATGCTGATCTTTCTTTTTCTTTTGTAATATAAGTTGATTATGGTTTCCTGAACCTGAATTTTATTTGGCTTTAATTCAGTTTTGATAGCATAAAGGAAGAAACAGCCCTTTCTAAATTATTCATCCTGTTGTTTAATAAGTAGGCACCATACAATGTGATGGCTCCTGAAACTCCATTAGTCTATTGTGAAATATTTAATTATAGACTATTATGAAAATAAGAAATCTTTATTACATATATGTATTTGACAGCCTGCAATTAGTTTGGACTTTCTAATTAACATATGTTTTACTTAATGGTGAGTGCTTCTGGATTATCATTTAATTATAGATTATTTCAAATGCTCATTGTATTTTTTGGTGAATCTTAGAAATAAAAAATAAGCATTTATCAAGAGCAAGAAGAGAGTGATTTTCTGTTTTGCTTTTGTCCAGTAGCAAGAACATTATTATAAAATAAGTAGTAATAAAATAGATTTCCTTTGGGTAATTTGCTGAATTTTTTTACCATATATGTTCTGCATCATATTTATGAATGCTGCTGTTCTTTTATATGAGTTATTCATGAGTAATTTTTCACACAAAGAAGAATCAATAGTACAGAGAACTATAGAAGCTGTTGTGCGTTGCATTAATTGAATCATGTTTTTCCCTAAGCAGTCATTCTAAATACTTGGATTTCATCAATCTACCCTAATTAGAAGTATGTATTTGAATAATAGGTTACAGATCCAATTGTACTTCTCAACGCAGAAGTACGAAAATGGCACCTGACCATCTTTGAATAGGTTTTTTGTTTTCATATAATGTTTGATGAACACACAAAAGTTTTTCTAGTTGGTGGTTTTGCCATATCTTATAGGTACATTTTTCACTGTTTGGAAAAATAATGTAGTAATTGGAAAATCCTGACGTACAAAAGAGAATCTATTTATTTTTCTATATTCCAAAAGGTCATGACAATGGCAAGACATTTGAAATGCTCTTGGTTGTTTTCTCTTCCAGTACATCCAGAGTAATGGGATCAATAAATTAATACTTACCAAATCACAATATCTTTTTTGATGTTTATAAGCAAAGGAAAGATATTTAATAATTTCTTACAAAGTCTGTTTTGGTATTTATGGCTTAATTTGCATTTTTGACAGAATGCCTTGCTTTTCAAACAGAATAAATCCATCTATTAAAAAATATAAGTAGAGAGACTATAATTAAGTTTAGGCTCTGTAGGTGTTTATTGAAAGTAATTAATACCATAGAAGAGATTAAAAAGAAAAAGAGGGCTAGAATGATCTGCTCTGGCTGTATTTTAAACGTACATGTCTTAGCTAACTGTATTACTCCTCTGTAAATTTTGAAGCAATCCCAACTAGATTGCTAGATGAATGGGATGTTCTGAGTAAATTTTTGTTGCAGGTAGAACCAAGACCTCTAAGGTAACCACACTCTAATCCCTGGAACCTGTGAATATGTTACCTTGTATCCAAAAGAATTTATAGATGTGATGAAGTTGAGTACCCTGAGATAGGAGATTATCCTGGGTTAGTAGAGTGGGCCTCATTGAAATCAATTTTATAAGTGAAAGAGGAAGGCAGATAATATTAATAACTCTGTTTTTTTTTAAGCCACCAAGTTTGTGATCGTTTGTTACAGCAGCAATAGAAAACTAGCAAACTTAGTAACCACGACGCCAATAACATGACAATTTCTACTAACAATAAAACAGCTGATATTTTTGACCTCTTACATAACTACAGCAAAATAATTTTAGATAAAAATTATCTAATTTAAATCTCACAACAAAAGAATGTGGTTGCCACTATTATTTAGCTCCATTTTAGAGAAGTGAATACTGAGGCTTAGTTTAAACTACCTCCCAGCAGATTGGGCACAGTCATCCCAAAAGTCTGACTTCAGTGACTTCTCTCCACACTACTTTCTATGTCCAGCCTGCCTGGTGAATGAGTTTAACAGAATCTGCTTTGGGGTTAATTCTGGTTACTGGAAATCATTCTAAAGATTTTCTAAGTTTAATATACATTTATGCTTAGAAAATTATAATGAAGGCATTTCAACCTTCTTTTTTTTGGGGGGGGGCAGGGCTGGGTTTGAATCTGCCACCTCCGGCATATGAGGCCAACACCCTACTCCTTTGAGCCACAGGTGCCACTCTCAACATTCTTTTACAAGTGAGCATCTTACAGTACATTAAGGTAATAATTCAAATCACCACTTCTCAGTAGGTGGAAATATCATAGACAAATGACAGGACTGGGTTAATTCTATACTGACTCTAGGATATAGTTGAGTCTCAAGCTTCAAAAGGTTATTTTCTAGTGAATTTATCTATACAGGACTTACTTAGTTCCCCCTGTATTTTTCTTTCTTTCTTTTTTTCTTTTTTTTTGTAGAGACAGAGTCTCACTTTATCATCCTCAGTAGAGTGCCGTGGCGTCACACAGCTCACAGCAACCTCCAGCTCCTGGGCTTAGGCGATTCTCTTGCCTCAGCCTCCCGAGTAGCTGGGACTACAGGCGCCCGCCACAATGCCTGGCTATTTTTCTGTTTTGCAGTTCGGCCGAGGCCGGGTTTGAACCTGCCACCTTCGGTATATGGGGCCGGCGCCCTACTCGATGAGCCACAGGCACCACCCTGTATTTTTCTTAATAGCCCTATGTTTTTAAACCTTTCAGCATTTGCCATTTTTACTTATCATTTGGCTTCTGAATCTGATTAATCAAATCTACATAATTTTCTTACATAGGATTTTCCCCCCTTGGTTTATATCATGTACAATTGTGGACTGAAGTTATTTTTCTTGGATTCATTTTTCATTTTCTGTATAGTTTTTAATATGTTAATAGCAGTCAACTCCTGTTTTTCATTTAGACAGTATCTGATGATGACAGCTATTGCTGTATGAATTGTACACGAGGTAGTTTTCAATGCATTTTGATGGCTGCTGCTTGCTGCAGAAGACAGTGTGGTAGGTTTGTCCATTGTCACTGAAATCTTCCTCCACAGAGCTTAAGAAGGCTACTGATTCCAGCTTCCTAACACCCAAACAAACAATGCACAAAACAATAAAAACCACTGATGCAAATGTTATCTTTCAGAAGCTATGGGATAATGACAATAGTTACTATGAGGGGAGCCATAGAACCCACTTTGCCAATATTGCTCCCTAAGATTGAAAGACCCAGAGAAGTTGTTAGAACTTTTACATGCCTCCTCAATTAACATCCTACCACAACATAAGGTTCATAAGGAAAAAGAGAATTACAAAGGAGAAGGCCAGGCAAAGAAAAAAAAACTTACAAATATCTGATATTTTGAACCAAATTTTCTCCATAGAATTCTGGTTCTAATGAGTTGATCAATTACTGGTTGTTGAAGTGTGGTCCTACATGATCAACATCCATGTTAGCTAGGGACTGTTAAAAACATAAAATCTCCAGCTCCACTTCAGACTTACTGAACCAGAACTACTGGGGAACAGGCCCTGCAGTCAATGGTTTACCAATCCCTCCAGGTGATTCCCATGTAGGCTAAAATTTGAGAACCAGTGGATTCCATTCCAGGAGAACCAGGAGAAGTCTTTTGGCAAGTTCTGCAGTCTAGCTCAAGCACTTTTTACGATGTTTCCTTTTTTGTAGAGTGTACCCCAGGACTCTGTTACACTTCAGAAAGTGGAGTGAACTTCCAGGGCAGGAAAATAGACCAGAGTAAGCAAAACAGACAAATATATAAGATCCCCCCAAAACAAGGACAAGAATTTTTAACAGGCACTAATAAGAAGGAACTTACAAACTAAAACAAAATCCTATCCCACACCAATTGAATAGACTTCTTCTTTGACCAAGGGGAACCCAGAAAAACCTGAGACTGAGTTCCAATCCATGAAGGAAAAGGGGGTTGGGCATGTCTCTATGTGCCCTCTCCCTTTAGGAGTTCAGACACACCAACATTCAAGTTAAGATAGAGATCATAAGACTGACAAAACAGACTCTATGTAGCAATAAGATATTCAATCACAAGCAAGGCCTAAGGCCTTGCAAGGCCAAAGTCAGGCCTTGTACAACATATCATCTCCTTAAATGGGTTTATTTTAGTGACTGAGTATGATATGGCTTACTACCAACCTGACACTGGTATAGTATCACATGACAGATAGTAAGTCACTTCGGCTTAACTCCAGCATTGCTTTCCACTGACTCCAAATCTTTAAACAAAACTTTGTTTCTTTAACCAATCACAAATCAAAAAATCTCTGAACTCATGTACAACCTCTAAGCCACTCACTTCAAGATGTCCTTTGCAAGCTGAACCAGTGTATATATGCCACATACTGATTTATGATCTTACTCGCAATTCCTTCCTCCATGAATGTATAAAATGAAACTAACCTGACCACCCCAGCTTTCTTAGGAATATTTGTGATTGTGAAGCTCTGGGCCATCCATGGTCACTCATGTTTGGCTCCAAATAAGCTTCTTTTCACATTAAGAATTCTATTCCAAGACACAAATGGGCCAAAAGGGTGCTCAAACTTTGGCCAGCTGCAGATATGATGAGGTCAAGTAACCTTTTTGTGACATGCACTATTGCTTAAAATGCTGCTAATTAATTTAGATTTCCACAGATGACTTGTGCCACTACCACCAAAATTGTCATTTGAATTGAAAACAAACAAGTGAACCATCACCCTCGCTGGTACCAATTTGTCTGGCTTTCCGTACACAACTTACACACCAAACCCCAAGGCCAGTCACTTGATGATTATAATTAGCTAAAACTTTGAAATTGAATAATGCAAGACCTGATAGTGTTTAAAATAAAAAAACGTAGCCAAGCCTGGTGGCATGTGCCTGTAGTCTCAGGTACTTGGGAGGCTGAAGTGGGAGGATCACTTGAGTCCAGGAGTTTCAGGTTGCAGTGAGCTATGACTGGGCCCGTACACTCCAGCCTAGATGACAGAGCAAGACCTTTTCTCAAAATAAATAAATAAATAAAGGGTAAAAAAACCTTTCTGAGATCTTCACTTACTATCATCTAACCTGTAACCAGAAGACAAAACTGGAGAAATATTAGTTAAAGACGGATACAGCATGGATGGGTGTGGTGGTTTAAACTTGTAATCCTAGCACTTTGGGAGGCTGAAGTGGGTGGATTGCCTGAGCTCATTTTTTTGAGACCAGTCTGAGCCAGAGCAAGACCCCATCTCTAAAAACATAGCCAGGCACTGTGGTGGGTGCCTATAGTCCCAGCTCCCTGGGAGGCTGAGGCAAGAGAATCACTTAAGCCCAAGAGAGTTTGAGGTTGCTGTGAGCTGTGACACCACAGCACTCTACCCAGGGCAACAAAGTGAGACTCTGTGCCTCCCCCCCAAAAAAAGATACAGCAATGAGTCCTTGGCTAGGAGGAAAGTGCTGTGGTAGTTATTAAGAAGCTTCAAAAATTCAACTTTATGAAGGTAAATACTATATACAGCAAATACACTATGTTAAATATATAATTTGATGAATTTGATAAATATACACATCTGTGTAATATCTACCATGATCGTTATGCAGAAATTCCCATTATCCCCCAAATTTCCTTATCCACCTTTGCAGTAAATCTCCATCCACTGTAGGTCCTAGGCAACAGTGATTTGTTTTTGTCAATATAGATTAATTTTCTATGTTCAAAAAAAAATTTTTTTAATTAAATCATAGCTGTGTACATTAATGCAATCATAGGGTATAATGTGCTGGTTTTATATACAATTTGAAATATTTTCATCGAACTGGTTGACATAGCTTTCATGGCATTTTCTTAGTTATTGTGTTAAGACATTTATATTCTGTATTTAATAAGTTTCACCTGTACCCTTCTAAGATATGTTCAAAGTTTTTATATAAATGATCCCGCAGTATATGTTTTTCATGTATGTGTGTCTGTCTTCTCTTGCTTAGCATATGTTTTTGAGCTTCATTGACATTGTTTCCTGTCTTTGTATTCTTTCCATTCTATGCTGAACAGTTGTCCTTCCTATAGATACACCACAATTTGTTTAATCTGTTACCTACTGATGGATAGTGTGTTGTTTACAGTTTTTGCCAATTATGGATAAAGTTACTATAAATATTCATATGTAAATCTTTGTGTAAACATATGCTTTCCTTTATCTGTGTAAGTGTACTGGGATAACGATATCATATACATGAATACATGTCTGTGTACATGAGTACATAACATCGCATGTACATAATCATATGTGGATGGTGAACTTTATAAAAAACTGTCAAAACGTTTGCCAAAATGGTGTGCCATTTTACATTCTGACCAGAAATGTTTTGTGGCTTTTTTCTATATACACGATCTTGTTTTCTAAGAATAGTGATAGTTTTTTTTTTCCCTTTTCTTTTTATTTGCTTTTATTTTTTTTTCTCTTGCTTAATTACATCTACTAGAACCACTAGCCCAACGTTGATCAGAAGTGAAAGCAGAATGTAACTTGTTTTGTTTCCAACATTAGGGGAAAAACATTCAGTCTTTCACTACTGTTTGTGTTAGCTGCAGGGACACCAAGTGTCAAGTTGAGGGAAGTTTCTTTCATTATTTTGCTAAGAAGTTTATATAAATGGGTTAGGTACAAACAAATACATTTATCAAGATAATCGTATTTTTCCCCTTTTATTCTGTTAAGATGGGAATAACATCGATTTTCAATTAGTAAAACATCCTTAAAACCTTGAAACAAGTGCCCCTTGATATAGTATCTTTTTTTATATATATTATGCCTTCAGTTTGATATATTTTTAGAGACTTTTGCATCTGTGTTCATGGAGGATACTGACTTATTTGTAGGTTTCTTTTCTTGGGATGTTCTTGTCTAGTTTTAGAATTAGAATAATTCTGACTTCATAAAGTGATTTAGGAAGTGTTTCAGTGTTTTCTGTTTTCTGAAATAATTAGTATAAGATTGGTGCTTTTTAAAAAATGTTTTGTAGACTACACATGAAGCTTATATTGTCCTGAAGTTTCTTTATGAAAAAGATTTTAATTATACTTTCAATTTTTAAAAATAGGTATGTGGTTATTTACTTTTGTTGATATTTTGATGATTCAATTTTGGTAATTATGGCTTTCAGGGAATTTATTTCTTATACTAACCTGGCATGAAGTTGCTCAAAATGGTGACTTAATATAATTTTAATGTCTGTAGGATCTGTAGTGATATGCCATCATATATCTGCAGTGATATGTTATTATTGCTACAGGTTTTTTTGTGCTTGTCCTGTGTTTTTCTTCATTAATCTATTTAGAGGATAATAAATTTTAATAATTATTTTGAGGTCTGGCTTTGATTTAATTTATGTTCTCATGTGTTTTTTGCCATTGTATCTCCTTATTTTGTCCTTTTGACAACTTTTAAGATTAAAGCTTAGATTGTTAATTTTACCTTTTATTTATTTATATTAGAGATGGAATCTCACTGTGTTATTCAGACTATTCTCAAGCTCCTGGGCTCAAGCTATCCTCAGCCTCCAAAAGTGCTGGGATTATAGGTGTGAGTCACCACGTCCAGCCCTAGATAATTGATTTTAGACCTTTCTGAGTTTTAAATATAAACATCTAATACTTTCCCTCTAAATTCTGCTTTATTTATATTCCATAATTTTTTACATTTTCTCCCATTATTATTTGTTCAAAATATTTTCTAATATTTTTTATGAGTCCTTCTTTGATCCAGGTTATGTAGGAGACTAGTGTTAATTTTTAAAATTTTGATAATATTCCATTAAACTGTAAAAAACCAATTTAATTAAGAAATAATTAAGATTTCTAACTTAATTATGCCATTGTTAGAGAACCTAGTCCACATGAACTCAATCATTTTATATTTACTGAGACTGTCTTTATGGTCCAGCAGGTTATCTACTTATCTTGATGAATGTTACATAAATACTTGAAGGGAAAAGATGCTCTCAAATGTCAATTAGGTCAAATTGGTTAAATGTGTGATTTAATTTGTTTTGGCATTTAATGATATTTAAAAATTATTATTTCCAACAATTACTTAGAGAAAAGTGTTGAAGTTTCCTTTCAAAGATGGTGCAAATATATTTTTAATATGTTGTCTTATTAAATTCCCTTCATTACTATAAAATTTATCTTTTTATCCTGAAAAATTTCTTGCCCTGAAATTTTCTTTGTCTGATATTACTATAACCACTCTCCGATTCCTTATGATGGGGGTTTTTGTAATACAATCTTCATTCATCTTTTTACTTTTAAACTATGTATATCTTTGTCTTTACGACCATTTCTTATAGACAGGCATATGTTTTGGTCTTGCTTTTGTTCCTTAAAATTTTTTTTTTAAAAATAGAGACAGAGTCTTGGTTTTTGCTCAAGCTGGTCTTGAACCAGTGAGCTCAAGCTATCCACCAGCCTGGGCCTCCCAGAGTGCTAGGATTACATGAGCCACCGTGACCAGCCTAGTCTTGCTTTTGATTCAGTCTAATAATTTCTACTTTTTAATTGGTGTGTTTGGCCATTTATATTTAATGTAACATATGATGTAGTTGAATTTAAGAGCCTAATATTTATTTTCTATTTATAGCATTTTTGGCAGTGGTTGTTGGTCTTTTGTCCCTCTTTTTTTTGGCCTTCTTTTGGATAACTTTTTGTATTGCATTTATATTCATTATTGAAGTATAAATTGTAGTTGTTTCATTTTTATTGATTATTATATAATTTATAATAAGCTTCTTTATCTTACCAGAGGGTACCTCAAAATAAAATAATACTGCTTTAAATATATTGAGAGTTTATTTTCTTTCTTTTTTTCTTTTTATTAAGTAATTACACATAGATCATGAATACATTTATGCATATGTGGGGCACAATGTGTTGATTTTTTTAATACAGTCTGATGTGCTTATATCAAACCAATCAATGTAGCTTTTACCTCATTTACTTTTATGTTCCATACTTGATAGATTTGACTTGTACCCTTGCAATATGCTCCATAGGTGTGGTCCTGGCCTTTTACCCTCCCTTTATTAAACCTCCCCCCTCCCTTCCCTTCCCACTCCATTTCTCTCCTTCATTTTGGCCTATAGTCATGTTCTATCTTTCATAAGAAAGTGTAAGTAAATATAAGTTGGTTTCATATAATTACTGAGTACATTGGATACTTTTTCCTCCATTCTTAAGATACTTTACTCAGAAGAATATGTTCTAGGTCCCTCCATGTAAACATAAAAGAGGTAAAGGCTCCACCTTTTTTCAGGTTGCATAGTATTCCATGGTATACATATACCACAAATTATTAATCCATTCATGGGTCAATGGGCACTTGGGCTTCTTCCATGACTTGGCTATTATGAATTGAACTGCAATGAATAAGCTAGTGCAAATATCTTTTTTGCAAAGTGATTTTTGGTCTTTTGGATCTACTCTTAGGAGAGGAATTGCAGGATCTAATGGCAGGTCAATTTTTAGATCCCTAAATGTTCTGCAAATTTCTTTCCAAAAGGAATGTATTAGTTTGCATTTCCACCAGCAGTGGAGAAGCGTTCCCTTTTCTCCACATCCACACCAACATCTGTAGTTTTGGGATTTTGTTATGTGGGCTAATCTTACTGAGGTTAGAAGGTATCTCAAAGTGGTTTTGATTTGCATTTCTTTGATGATTATCATACTTTAAAGATCTGGAAAAACTCATACTTCATTTTATATGGAAACAGAAAAAACCTTGAATAGCCAAGGCATTACTCAGAAATAAAAACAAATCAGGGGAAATCACACTACCAGGCTTCAGACTATACTATAAATCTATAGTGATCAAAACAGAATGGTATTGGCACAAAAATAGAGAGGTAGATGTATGGAACAGAATTGAGAACCAAGAGCTAAATTAAGACACTTATCATCATTTGACCTTCAATAACCCTATCAAAAACTTAAACTGGGGGAAAGACTCCCTATTTAACAAATGGTGCTGGGTGAATTGGCTGTGACTTATAGAAGACTGAAACTGGACCCACAACTTTCACCTTTAACAAAAATTGACGCTCACTGGATAAAAGACTTAAACCTAAGACATGAAACCATAAAGATTCTTGGAAAGAGTGCAAGGGAAACACTTGAAGAAATTGGCCTATGAAAAGAAAACTTTATGAGGAGGACCCCCAGGGAAATTGAAGCAATAACAAAAATACATTACTGGGATCTGATCAAACTAAAAAGCTTTTGCACTGCCAAGAACACAGTAAGTAAAGCAAGTAGACTGACCTCAGAATAGGAGAGGATATTTGCAGGCTATGCGTCTGATAGGTCTGACAACCAGAATCCACAGAGAACTCAAACTTATTAATAAGAAAACAACAAGTGATCCCATTCACTATGCTCAAGAGACCTGAACAGAAGCTTCTCTGAACAAGACAGGTACATGGTCTACAGACACATGAAAAAATGCTTGAGAGTTTATTTTCTAATTCCATTTTCCATTCTTTATGTATGAATGCATGATTGTGGTCATACATTTTATTTCTATATATGCTATAGTTCTGTAATATTTTATTATTTTTTCATCATTAAATAAAGATATTTTAAAATGTAAATTAGATGTCATTTCTGAAGCACTTCATACTTTTCTTCTGCCAAGAACTTGCTTCTTTGTAGTGTATGTCTGCTGGTAACACATTTTCTAGTTTTTTTTTCCTGAAAATAACTTTTTTCTTTTTCTCTTTTTGTTTTTTTTTGTAGAGACAGAGTCTCACATTATCACCCTCTGTAGAGTGCTGTAGCATCATAGCTCACAGCAACCTCCAGCTCCTGGGTTTAGGCAATTCTCTTGCCTCAGCCTCCCGAGTAGCTGGGACTACAGGCACCCACCACAGTAACTTTTTTCTTAATATTTCTTTTGGTGATTATAAAATTCTAGGATGACAATTGATATTTGTTTGTTTTTATAGTACTATAAAGTAGGTCTAGTTTCTTCTTGCTGGCATTATTTTGAAGAAGTCCCTAGCCATTTTTATCTTTGTGTGTATAATGTGTATAATATGTTCATGTGTATATAATATGACTTTTTATCTGTGATTGCTTTTAAGATTTTCTTTCTTTTGGTTAAGCATGCCTTTGGTGTGATTTACTTCATACTCCACTTTTTTCACACTTTTGAATCATTGAATTTCTTGGATATATAGGTTTACAATTTTCATCACCCCATACAGAATGCCTTTTAATATTATTTCTTCATATAAGTTTTTCTGCTGATACCTCTTTTGTCATTTCGATTATGTGTATATTAGACAAGTTAAAATTGTTTCATGAGACACTATGATTTTGTTCATTTTCCTTTTAATTATTTTCTCTCTGTGCTTTAGTTTGACTATTTTCTGTTGCTCTGTCACACTTATTATTATTATTTATTTTGATCCTGTCCAATATCTTATAAAACCTATTCAGTCAATTTTTCATTTCTACATCATGGATATTTTTTGCACCTACCTTTAGCCTTACTTTTCAGGTGCAAACCTTCAGAAGTCTCTACTGTCTGCTTTGACAAGGATTTTCTACTCTGGCTGATAGGTATTAGAATGCCTTTCAGTCCAATTTGATCTCTGGTAATTGTTCTTTTTACAGTTTTCCATTAGCTCTTTGCTTGGCCTTTGGAATCTCATCCTATATTTGACATCTTGGTTATAAAAACAGACTTGGACCCCCCACACACACACCACCCCATGAAAGTTTCTGGAGGCCTTCCTCTCTGTATCTTACTCCTCTCTGTATTTTGTCTGGAAAATTGCAGCTGCCTCTGTAAATCTAAACCTTGCTCTCTGCCTTGTGAGATCCGTGAGACGCCCTTGCAGCTTCTAAGTGCTGCAGACCACAATGTTCCTTTAGGTCAAAGGCAGGAATATCAAAAGGTTTAACTCATTTGCTTCCTTTTTCTCAGAGAGCAGAGTGCTCATTTTGAAGAATGATTATTTTATATATTTTTATACATTACACATTTTTTCTCCAGTTTACAGAGGACAAGACCAAACTACAACTTCAATATAGCAGAAGACTTGAGCAATATTTAATCTATCTTTTTTCTAAAATTAGATTCCCAATTAAAAAAAAAAAACTATATGTATGATATGAAATCTATTTGAAAGGATACACAGTGATGACTCCAGAGACTTCTTTTATTGTCTGAAAGTTAAATGAATGGTATGCAAAGGGGGAGCTTAGGAAAAATGTTTGGCCATGAGAGGTGGGCGTGGTGGTTCACAGCTATAATCCTAGCACTGTGGGAGGCCGAGGTGGGTGGGTTGCCTGAGCTCAGGAGTTCAAAACCAGTCTGAGAAAGAGTAAGACCCAGTCTCTAAAAATAGCAGGGTGTTGTGGTGGGCGCCTATAGTCCTCGGTACTCAAGAGGCTGAGGCAAGAGGATGGTTTGAGACCAAGAGTTTAAGGTTGCTGTGAGCTATGATATCATAGCACTCTACTGAGGGCACAAAGTGAGACTCTCTTAAAAAAAAAAGAAAAAGAAAAAATATGTTTGGCAAAAAACAGGAAAAAAATAAAACCATTTTATATTTGCGTATCTTCAAGTTCAGATTGTTTAATAGACCAAGAATTTAGTTGAAAATGTTTTTCAGAAATTCTATTTTTCTTTGTGTTTGTGAGGGAAAACAATTTGAGCAGAAATAAAAGTAGACCAGCTACTCTGTTGTTTTTAAAATCAAAGGGAAGATGGGTGCCCAGATTCCTGGTTTGCATTAGAAAAATCAGCTCTTTCGCAGTCTGATTTTATTCCCTGATAAGTTGGATGTGATTTGTTTTAATATTGACATCACTTCTGCTAAATTTCATAATATCTGTCTGGATATCTGGTCACATTTTGATGCTATTTTAACCTCTCTGTATACTTTGAATCCCACAGAGTTATTATTTCTAGTAATTGGTGGTGGGATCAATACAACAACTGAGAAATTTAGAATATTGCTTCTCTGTGAACCATTCCTCCGGGGACTAAAGAATCAATTTAAATCAAAATTCTTTACCACATGTATCTATAAATAGAATGTGCTGAATTGGAATAAATCTTGGGATCATTTAAGTTGGTCACTATGACCCTGGCCTCTGAAATTTTGCCTATGAATCCTGTCTTTCTTTTCCTCTTTGCTGCTTTTAATTACTGTGTAGGGCCCAGCTCGGGTTTGTTTCATCTCGTTAGTCTTTCTTGACCACTTCAGTGCACTTTGATCCGTTGCCTTGAATTCTTAAACCATTTTATGACTTGCATATAAATAATTATATATTAACTTGTGACATTGTCTATGTATTATTTTATGGAGTGCCATTGTTCTCAACTTCATATGTGTGAAGGGAATTATTATTCACTTATTTTTCACATTCAAATGAGTTCCCCCTTGGCATAGCATTCATGTTACTGTTAGACATTAAAAGAAGTCTCTTGAGTTATCACTGGATGTCCTTTCATACATGTATATGAAGGTTGTCAACATGTCCTGATATGTACATGTGACGCATGTCCAGTCTGTGAAAATTAGGTGCATATAGATGTGTGTGTATGTGTGTGTGTGTGTATATATATATATATATATATATATGTATGTATATCTAAGTATATGCATATATTTATAATTTTGCTAAGTAAGAAACTAATCAGTTTTAGAAAAAATAGCAATTAAAAATTGCTTACAAAGTTTCTGCATATTAAAGCCAGGAGTTTAGTCTTGCCCTTTCTCTATAGCAACCAGAACACTGGTAGAACAAAGGTGTCAAAATACAGTAGAACCTCTGTACGTTGACCACCCAAGAGAGTGTAACAAATAAGTCAACATATGGAGGTAGTCAAGATCAGGAACTAGGCCTATTGTACTTACATGTACATGTAACTTAAAGAGGTGGCTGGTGTAGGGAGATGGTCAACTATGGAGGTTGCACTGTGTATAAAATCACCACTCTTGAGAATTTATTTGGCATCTACTCTGTGCCAGGCATTGTACTAAAATATGATACATAATGGTGAAGTAAACAGATATGGTTCCTGCCTTTATGCAGCTTAGAGTGGCGGGGAAATACACACCAAGGAAAATATATGCAAATATATCACAACATGATGAGTTACCTGATAGAAAGGAATAGGACTCTATAAAATTTCAGATGGGACCTAATTAATTTTGAGTGGTTAGAGAAAGTCCTTTTATCAAAGGAGTAGTATGAAACCTAGGCGGCAGAAGACTAAATTGGGAACTAACTACATTCCTGAAAGTGCAGGTAGAGATAAAGATGTGTCAGAGCGGTAGCTCTGAAACTTCACTGTTAATCAGAGTCATCTATGTGCCTACTAAAAATGCAGATTTCTGGCCCTCAAATTCAGAGATTCTGAGTTAGATTTTCTGCATTTTCATAAATACCGCAAGTGAGTAGCTATGGCTTTACTCTTTGTGGACTACAGGCCTCAGAAGTCATTCTTTCCCTTTTTGTTTAATGAAGCCAAGCAACTATAGGAGGAACACTCAGAAAGACAGATACCTCAATGGAATAAAGGGTGTAAAGTATGCCCGTACCTGTAAGAATTTGTTATACAATAAAATACAGATCAAAGCCTAAAATATTAAAATTTTAGCTATCAAAATCTAAATTTAAAAAGTCTCAACTTGATTTCTCAAACTCAAGGAGTGAGTGGTAATATGAGTTCCTTTGAAGACATTAACTCTGTCCTGGAGAACTTGCATTCTGTACGGTACATTGCTCTGCACCTGTCATGTAGTTGGTGATTTATAAACGCTGAATGCATGAATAAATGCATTAATGACTCTTTTCCTGATGCCTCTTATCTTGCTCTACTTTTCCCAACACACTTATCACCTTCTACCACACAGCTGGGTGGAGAGGCAGGGTCTTGATAGCTCTAATAAGTGATATATTGCTTCTTGGAATAATTTGAATAAAATAATGTCTGGAAAAGAACAATGACTAACACAAAGAAAATGTTCTTCAATCTATATCCTCATAATACGTCATATATGTTTCTATTATGCACACACATGAGAATAACCAAAATACAGTATAATGCACATTATTTCTTTCTAACTGAACTATGATCTCCTTAAGGGCCAGGACTATGCCTTATCTGTCTTTTAATACACAGGAAGTCATCCACTGTGTCTTTTTATATTAGTATTCAAAAAGTTTATGTTGAATTGAGTGAAATTACAATGATAATATTGCAAATATTTTGGCACCAGGATTGTGCCCAAAATATTATGGAAGAGAAAAATAACCTTGTTGTTAATTCTCAGTTTTTCCATTTGTACCCTTCTTCTTCCTTCCCCCTTACAATGGAGTACAAGGCTCAGAAGTTGACCGCACACACACTACTTATTCGAGGGTTAGGATTTGCGTTAGGTGGGAGCAGAGCTATCAGACACATAATGGGCTGACATAACTGAGTGACTTCAAAACTGATTGAACTTTGCAAAGGAACTCAGCCTAGAGACTTGTTGAATTCTCAACAACCTTGTGCCAAAGGCAATAGAATAAGCAAGTAGTAGGCGAAGATAACCTTTTTAGTGGATTAAATGCCTGAGTAAAACACATAAATTGATAAATAATAATCTTAGAATGTTAAGCTGAGTGGTCTGAGGCCTGATATCAGAATGGTTTGAGAGCTGGGTGAACTGAATTCAGACTTTTCTCTGGCAATAATGGCAATGGGAATATAGTGAGAGAGATATAGTGGTGTCCAATTTGTAACTCAGGCAGGTAGCATCTGGCCAATGAAGGTTGTCCACATGTAAATATTGGAGACTGAACCACACTAGAAAGCATGAGCAATAAGATGCAGCTTCAGCGAAGATAATTTGTTAGGCGAGAGGCCACAAGCTTTGGATTTTGTCAGTACTCAGGGCTAAAGAAGGACTAGAGCATTTAAAACTCCTCAAATTGAGGTAGAAATTATGCTAAATCAGTGTCCAGCAAAAAGTTTTTGGTTAATTTTGCTTCTTTGTTTTATATATATGAGAATCACTTTATATAAGTGAATAGCTACATAAGGTTCTTTTTTTTTTTTACAACACATATTCTCATTTGTTTATTATTTTTTTTATTGTTACATACATGTATTTTATTATTCTTCATTGCATTTTCCCCGCTACATAAGGTTCTTATGTAAATCACTGAAAATACATTTGATTTGATTGGCCTCACTTGTTTTGAAGCAAAGCAGGAAGCAGAAGTCATAGTCACATGTTTGGTTAAGAAATGAATTGCCTTGATGTCCTTAGCATTATCTGATGGAAACTTTTCTTTTGTTTATGAAGGGCATTTTCAGTTTCTCTTTAAGATCTTCAATGGATGATTTTGTGCCAGCCGATGCCTGGCTCTTCATCAGCTACTGTTTAAATTTAATTTTCCTGTTTCCTTTCCATGCTCCACTGAGCCCTTCCTTAATTATCAGATTACTGTGTTCAGCATGATTCCTGGAATTGTTCGTTTTTGTCAACCAGAAAGAAAACAGACCACTGATATACGTAAGATTGTACCTTCACATTTAGTGATTCTCCAATTAGTGTCCCGGTCAATTTCAGGAACTGCGTCTGAAATAACCAGCGAGTAAACCTTTCTTCTTTGATGCTCCCTGATCTCTTTTCCACTACTGGCTTTACCCACAAATCATCAAGCAGGATTTTGGTGAAACAGTTAGTAATATAACGGATGTAAATATCAGATCCTTACCGTTAGCTCCTTCCTTTGGTGCGTTTGTTCTTTCTGTGTAGAATTCAGTGTGCATGTGTCCAGCTTTTTTGCCCCTGGGTCCGGTGAACTTAATTCCATTAATTAGTTAAATAGATATTAGGCTACTGAGGGAGCTAAAAAGTACTTTGGCCCCAAACTAAAGTACCATGGCAGGGCCGTGGACATGGGACATGTGGAGCTGCAGGGGCCTGTGATCAGAAGGGCACTGCATTGGGTCTGGTGCTCTGCTGTTGTTTTGAAGTTCCTACCAGTTTTATCTGTGAACCTGTGAGGAAACTTAATGGGTTAATGGAACATGCATGTGTGCAGAGGAGATAGGCACAAAATGTGTTGCCTCTCTGGCTCTGCACATGCCCATAGTGATCCTGATGGCCCTGAGCACAGGACTCCAGTGGGCTGCAGAGTGTGGACGCTCAGTAAGCACTAGCTAGGCGTGTTGTATCTGTGACTGATACCACACTGACGGCCCTGAGAGACTGTTCTTCCTATACAAACCAGGATTTGCATTTTCCATTTTAAAAGAAGGAAATGGCGTTTTAAGACAACATGAATGACCAAGGAACCATACCATGTGACTTCTCTGTATTAGCCAACCACATTTGCTGAAAATGATGGCAGAAGGAATGGAAGTAAGGCATTGTCTAGTTCCTTTTCCCTTCACTTTTAACATACAGCGCTTCAAGTAGAGAACGTTGGCAAAATGTGGATGTATCCAGAGGGCAGATGAATGCAGTTGCATTAGTTTTGCACAATTATTTTCACTGTTCTGCTAAGAACAACAAGAATACATGTACAAGCTATGAAATATAAATTGTATCATTTTGGGAATTCTGCATGTAAGTTTGAATGCTCGTACATTTGCCTTTAAAATAGAGATTGTACAATATAAAGAGGGAAGGTAAAATTCATGCTAATAATAAAAAATTTAAGTTTTTCTTTACTTTGAATGACATTCAACAGCAAATCAAAAACACCATGACAAGCTGTGAGAAAGATGCGGAAGAAAGGAGAGAGCTTTATGTTCTAGCACCTTTATCAGCACTTTGTTCCTGCTTTTTGAGCAAGAAGGCCCACAATTTCATTTTAATCTGAGCCCTGCAAATTTTGTAGCCTGCTCTGCAGAATGTTCTCAGGGTCACTTCTATTTTCTCTTTTATTCATCATGAATCCCCTGAAAGTGTTTGCAGCCCTAGGAAGAGTCTGAGTGAAGAGACTGTGTGTGAGCTCCCACGTGCCAGGCCATGTCACACGGGCTGGCTTCTCCCATCCGTGGGGAGGGCAGTCTTTGTAGAAGGCCTGGTTTTCTGCAGATGTGGACTCCACAACAGGGTAGGCCTTGGGGCGCAAGGAGGTACACCAGTCTTTTTACATCCTCTCTCCTCTTCCTTTTCTAATCCACAATTGATGGAGCCCCTGCAGTGTCCTGGTTTCCAGAAGCCTTTAGAGTCAAAAATAAAGGGGACTTTTTGCTTGTATCAAACAATACATTCGTCTAGGTTATCAGTGGCTAAGAACACATGGCTGGATTTAGCAGTCACATTTACTGACACACAGAGCTTTTACATGTCCAGGTACTGAGCCCAGAGCAGCATTATCGTGTGCACGTGTTTGTGGGTATGGGAGAGGGGGAGAGAGAGGAAAAGGGAGAAAGAGAGAGCTTGTGTTCATGGTCATATTTTAGTTGTAGTAGAAGATTAGAAGATCTTCTAATCAATTAATTAGAAGATCGTGGGTGGTATATACTTTTTTTCTTTTTCTATTTCTCTACAACCAAACTACCCAGACTATGAGAAACTTCTGAAGATGATTTTCTTTATTTGAAAGCCATAGAATAGATATTCTAACTTAGAAAGCCTTGATTTCTTCTGATTATAAAAGTATATATGTTACTTTGGAAAACACAGGGTGAAGTATGAAGATGAAAGAAAAAAATTGCCTATAATTTTTTCACTCAGTTGACCAGTGTTAACATTTTGGCCCATTTTCATTTTGTCTTTTCTTGTCTTCCTCCCTCTCACCTCTCTCAATTTCTTCTTAGATTTTTATCCTCTGTCCTTCCTTCATTTATGTATACACATATGTATATATCCTCTTTTCATATATTTTTTCTCTACATATTTATACATAGCAACATAGGCATATATATAAACATATATATTCTTATACTTATTCCACACGAAGTGGATTCATATTCTTTGCATAGTTTATCATCTGCCTTTTAAATTAATATGACGTGAATATCTCCTACATCACTAATTTATCTCTGAAACATTGTTTTGAAGATTGCATCAGGATAGTACTTGTATGGATGTGCCACACTTTACAAATCTGTCTCCTATAGGTAGGTATACATATAGGTAATTTACAAATTAGTCTTCTGGGGTTGCCCATGTACATTGTCTAGATATACTTTTAAAAACTGTTATATTTAGAAAATATCAGAGAAACTAGTTCAGTCTGTAGTATCTATTGAATCAAGCAATGAGCAATCTGATATTTTCTGAAGTTTTAAGATTTAGATTATAGTTCAGTTAATTCAATCAATGGTATATGACTGAGAATTTAAAATGACTAAAAATAGAATTGATTCAGTCCATTTGTTATCCCTGAATAGAAACAGCTTCAGTCATCACAAGATTAATCAGTAAGGTGTTAACATAAACCAATAAAGCAGAGAGACTTCGAATTAAGAACTTTATATCATTTAAAGATTCAGACCATTATTCTTTCCATGCAAGTGCCCTCAGGCTTTCAAATTAATTGCATGTGGTTTAAGAAGATTTAAGATGAGGGCGATACACTCAGCAGAGAGCAAACTTGACCATTGCTATCTTACTTTAATTAATCTCTTTATTCTCTATCTTTCACTTCACTCAACACCTGAATCAAAAAAAGTACCATCAAGTTCTTTTGAGTTGAGGAAACAATTGAGTTACAAAGTAATCTGATAGAAGGAGGATCAAGGACTGTAAAACTTAGAATTCCTAACAAGTAGACCTGAATTGAAAGTCCTTTTACACCTGGTTTTTCATGCTTCAGTGGCAGACTTTTCTTCCAAGTTCCCTGGATTGTGCCCTTAACCCCTTGGGGTTTGTGAACATAAAGTTTCTCCTTTTGACTTACAGCCTGGGCTAGCATTCTAAAAGTGATCAGGTTTAAAAAGCTACTCCTTTTTTAACTCTGTAAGAATTTAAAGTTCCTTTAGAAACCGAATCCTCCTGGGACAACTGAAAAAGATTCTTTTTCCATAGAAACCTTTTTATTATATGTTGGAAACTCAAGTTAAACTGTAAGTATTTTTGTACATGTGTTCATTAATATTTATCATTAAGAATATATATTGACCGTCCACTAAATGCCTGGCGTCATGCTAGGTGAATAAAAACAGCAGCCTCTTTTCTTCTGCAGTGCTCTGAAAAAAAATAATCATATGATTAATGTGGAATTGCAAATATGAAGGATGCTAGAAAGAGAGGTGGTTGGTGCTGAGAAGGTCCATAGCAGAGTGATAACTGTTATAGAATAAGATCAGAAGAGGAACAGGGGTGCTGCAAGAAAAGGGAAAGTGGCTGAAAGAGTACAGGCTGTGAGGGACGCAGCATAGTAAGGGTGTGTGAGTTCATCAGATTCACAGCAGATCGTACTGGTTTCCCTAGCACAGTGGACAGGCTTCTAGGTCCCCAAACTGCAAGCTTCTCTCAGTTGGTAGAGAAGTCCCTGTTATAAAGGGGCCTCAGAGGTGGCACCAAATCATCATATAAACATGTCGCCCAGCCCACTGTATACCACACTGTATATTTACAATGCATTTTACTCAAAGCATGAAAATAGAATGAAAACAATATGATTGCCACATTAACGATCCTGTGAGAAAACCACATTTGACAGAGAGAAGTAACTTAGGAAGTCTGCGAGGAAAAGATTAAGCATCACAGCTTCAAAAATATTCCACTCAACAACACAGTGTCAGACTAAGAGGGTGTTGGTGCGAAAGGTTTGAGGAGGGCACTGTTTTAGGTACTATGAAAGGTGCAGATGGATACGAGGACAAAATCACTTTTGTCAGATTCAGACAGAATAGGGTTGGGAAGGCACAAAGGAAAAGAGGCTCATGCTTACAGGTCCCGGATGAGAACTCTTTCCAAGGGCTTTCTAAATCTCCACAAGAAACCCTCATGCATCTTTCCTGCATCTCCTGCTTCAATAAGGCTTATCAGCAGACATTCTTTAGAACTGTAGTTGTTCAGATAAGATTCTCTCAGAAGAACACTTGCCCAGTAATGGCATGTCCTCCAAAGAACTGACAACAACTCTGACTTTGAACCTCTGGAACCAATGAACTCTGTGTCTAAACAGCTTATGTAAACCTCTTCTCTTTTACTGTTAAACATATCCCTTAACCCTTCCTTCATGGAACACACTGGTAGCTTGCCATTCCATTCATTCCAGATTATAATCCTATATCTCATTCCTGAGTAAGTGCAGCATGTTTAAAGATAATTTTCTCTAGTGCCTTAAAAAAAAAAGAAAGAAAGAAAGAAAAGAAAAGATTGACAGGACTAAAAACACAGAGAGTGACAAAGAACAGAGTCACTGTTGTCAAAGCACTCAGAGTCAGGTGGAGGATGCAGACACGTGATCAAGTTTGTATGGCACACAGTAATGTGGTAAGATGAATGCGTGGAACAGAGGGGAAAGGACGTGCAGGCGTCCACCTGGATGGATAAGTGGCAAAGTTTCATGGAGAAGATGATCTGAGTGTTGAAGAGGGACTGAGAGTCCCCCAGGTGAATGTGAGGAGGAAAAGCCAAAGAGACAAATGGATAGAGTACTTGATGGCGTTATGGTGTGCATGGAAATTGCTACAAAGCAATGTTTTCCCAGAGCAGGTGTGGGTTTGCATTTACTCTGGCCCATAAAAAAATGAGAAAACTAAGGATGAGGAAGATCATATATGTATTTTCAAAAGCAAACAAATTTTCCAAGCTGTTGGGAATACAACTGTGAACAAATGCTTGCATTCTAATGGGGGAAGATAACCAATAAACAAATAAGCGAGGAATGCTTTCCCGGGGTGGTGAGTGCTCTAAGAAAGCTGATAACAGAAAATGACTACAGGTGATGTTCTAGACTTGCTGACACTGTACTAGACATTTCTCCTGAGGTGACAGGTAGATGGAGACCTGAATGAGGTGAAAATGAGTTACAGGCAGGAGAGTGCTTGGCATGTTTAAAGTGGGGTCAGAAGAACAGTGGAACTGTAATAAAGAGAGTGAGAAAGAAAGGCATAAGATGTGAGTACCAGGTTACATAGCTCACTTCTCTGCCTCATAATTTCTTGAGGAAGGTCAAAACAAGGAATTTCCATTTTATTCTATGTTAGAAGGACTCATCCTATCTCTTTGTTACCCCAAGTGTATTCTTTGTAACATCTGACATGAGATGTTCTTATAAAACACAGCTCTATGGAAAAATAAATTATGACATCCAGGGTGCTCTAGCTCCATGTGACAGATTCACTGCTTGTCTCAGTGAACTGTGAGTTATGTGCTGATTATTTTGAGAAGTAAGTGAGCCAAGGAACAGGGGTGGGAAAAAGGAAACAGGGAACACTAAGCTAATGGTGCTTTATGGAGTTGATAGTCAAAAAATGGTATCTAGAACTATGCAAAACTCCACTTTGGGCATGAGCAATTGAGAATATTATATCTTTAGTGTTGGACATTATTCTTCAGTTAATTTTCTTTAAAAGAACATTGGCTTTGGTAGTTGCTTCAAACTTTTGAGCTTAGAGTAAGTTCAAACTCCCCAGTCTTTGCCTGGTGGATGGTAATCTAATACCTTGACACTCCCTGACCTGGAGATTAGAGACCTCACATGGTTATCCTGCACAGCTTACTTAAAATTAAATTTACTTAGTTGAGTCACTCTTAGCTTTGGGTATCTGTTCCCTTATTTCAACTTAAAGGTCCTGAAATAACACTGAGATTGTTTTTATTCATTTGGTGCTTCTACAAGTTACTTTTAATGTATATCTCCTCTTCTATACTCACATAGTAGTATTTTTTAAAGACTTGAGTGAAGGACTTTCAACCTAAGTTTTACCTTGTTGGAACTAGGGTATCAATAGAGCCTTTTGGGGTATTTATAATCCTGATCTTAGCTGTCCCTCTTAGCTTCACTACACATGAAAATTTCTTCAAATGTTATGAACATTCCTATACAAGATATTGATAAATACAAGCACTAAAGTTCTTCCATATTTTGATCCTGGAAGGGAAATCTATGTGCATAGAGACTATTACCTTGCACCATCTATCCTATATTTTACTACTAAGCCCATATGAGAATAAAACAGACTGACATCAATGTCTAATGGAGGAACCCAAGGGATCTAAAGAGGAAAACAAAGTTTAAAAAAATTCTCAGAACAAGTGATTGGTATAAGATTCAGTGGGAGGAGAACAATTATTTTTTATGAATAACTATTTTTATGGGTTGTGGGACAAACACTAAGCATACTCTAATTAGTCTGAATCTAAGAAAGCTTTCTCATTCTACATTTCTTATTAGATAGTATGATTTTTTTCAATGAGGTTTATGGGAATTTGATTATTCTCCAGAGCCCGATATCTGCCAAAGAGCTCACTACTTTAAATTTGGTTATTCTCTCTGTGGAGTAGTAATATGCCACTGTTGACCTCCATTTTAATAAGGAGAAATTTAATTAATATCCTTCTCTTAACTAGCACACTAATTAATAGGTACAAGTCAAAAGAGTTGATTTATACTACCTGGATTTCACAAAGAAGAGAAACTATGCCATGAAATAAAAGCTTTATCTAAACACACAGTAAGATGCTCAACAATGCAAATTAAAAGTGAATTTCTCAGAAGGGAGCATCCAGCCAGCATCCTGGTGCCAAGCAATTCCACTGGCAGAAGGTAGAGCTGTGTTTTCTAGCACCAGGAGGCTCTGCTGAAAAGAGAGCTCAACAAAATGAGAAGCATTTGAATGACGGCCAGGTAACATGAAAGGAACTTGTATTTTACAGGGACTGTAGTCCAACATTCCAGCACCTTTTAAAAGCATTTCAATAACTCTGCCTTTATTTTAAATTCCCTTTGCATCACAAATAAGTAATGGGAAAAAGATTAGTTACTCTTTCTTTTATATCATCTTATTCACAATGATATCTAACATAAACTTTTTCCTTTCTTTCTTTCTTCTTTTTTGTCCCTAAAAGTCAGCTTGTGAATAAACCTAAAATTTTCCAAATATCAACTCCATTTTATATTTTAGGATTATATCAACCTCTGCCAAATAAAATCATGAATATAAGGAGGATACAGAATATGGCCTGGGACATCACTTCTTGGCCTTTTGGCTGAGATCAAGTGCAGAATATGGCCTGTGCTTACTTGATGAAGACAGAATATGCAGGTTTTATTTTAAAGAAAGTTTTTATAGTACTTGGTGAAGAAGTTACTATATATAATTTCCCTTCATCTATCTCCTGAGAGCAGATAAATTTGTAACTACTATTCAAATTTCCTCATCTTGATTCCGTATCTTCATCTGATAATCTGTGAAGGAGTCTTAAATTAGTTCTCTTTGGAGATGATAGTATTCCATAGCATTTTCAGAAAAAATCCACAGGAACAACTCCTTTGATGTGATCCATGCAGGTGCTCTACTACTTGATGGGGATAATTCAAATGTGATGAAAATGTGATTCCTCCTCAGAAAGTGTACCAGAAAGATAGGGGAGAAAAAATAAACCATGAAGTTAAAAGGTAAAGCAGAATGTGCTAAACATCATAACAGGCACACTCGTATTTGAAAGGAATCATGAAGAAGGGTGTTGAGTCAGACAAGCTTTGGAAGGAAAAGCTTTGTGAAGGAAAGGACATTCAAGTGGGTCTGATGGGGAAAGGGCAATTCAAGTGGAATGATCAGCGTAGAGGCAGAAAGCTAGAAAGGCATACACTATCTAAAGAGAATGGAGAAGCATCTAGATTGTCTGATGTATAGGGGAAAACATGGGAAATAAACTGGAAGAACTAGCTGTGGTCAGGTCTCAAATGAGTTGGAATGAAGCAAGGATGATTTGCTGGCAGAGATAGTACCAGTAGAAGTTTCCTGAGAGAAATGGCATGAGGAAAGCCAGAAGATGAATGTATAGGAAGATTATTCAGAAACTTTGACTAGGAATAGGCAGATCAAGGGAAGGGAAAGACTTACCCAGGGAGAACTATTAGGAAGTAAACAGTAGTTTCAAGTGACAGCAATAGGAACTTTATGGCAATGTGAATGGCAGCATCTGTAATCTTTGAAAGTAGGGTAGTTTTTCAGGCTTGACCGCCTGATTTCCGAAAGGGATTTGGAACATGGAAAAGTTATATTTTTTTATCCTAGAGGATACAAAGTTAAAAATATTTAAAATTTTTAAGATGTCTTCCTTACTCTCCTTTCAGGTAATTAAAGAAGCTCTGTTTCTTATAGGTTATTTATATCAGAAACATAACCCCAATGTGTCTTCCATTCAAAGCACCGGTGTTAGAGCTCCTGACAAAATTGTAGGCCTTCTGCTATTTATACGATTTTCTCTATTTCTAGGCAGGAAGCATGAAGTACTCTTATGATCACATCTTGCTTTTGCAAAAGAAGTCTCATTTTTGTTCTCTCTTAGCATTGATCATAGTATTTGAGGTGTATTTTACACAGTACCACTCAGTGAAAATCATATGGTATTGAGAGTGTACATGTAGCAATTCAAGTGGCATTGATTGATCTGCTACAGGTTACTCCAAAGACTTCACCTAATTCAATGGTTTTTGTTCTGCTAACATTAATTTCAATAATGATACTTTCAATGTTCACAAGTTGAGAATAAGTTATACATCTCAAGATTTTATTATGTAACTCAACCTATAGACTATAAAAGATGACTGATGTATACACTCTTCATTTAAGTATTTGTGTGTGAACAATCATTGAACTAAATCTACTTCTGCTGTTACAATGTGACAGAATCATCACTTTTTAGAAATTTCCATTTAAAAAAAACTTTAAGCAGGCTGTTAAACTTTGTCTCAAAGGCACAAAACCCAGGATATCAACATAATTTATTTATCATCATAAGCTAATAGAAAATTAAATTTGATACACAATACATTGTAATTCCTGCATCCTACATCCCATGACTCTAGATTTTCTAAAATGAGTTAATTTTATATATTGAAATGTTATTCTAATCATGAACACTTGTATGTGCTCTTTTATAACTTTATTATTTGGGCATAGGAATTATCTCATTTCTCTATCAAATTTGTGAGAAAATTATTTTATTATGATAGAAAGGAACTCTTAAATGCTTACTATGAGTACATAATTTGTGTATACCATGTACACACACTGCGATCTCTCCTTGTGTTATGCTTCACTTTATTATACATAGTGTTTTCAACTAACGGAAGGTTTGTGGCAACTTAGCGTCCAGCAGGTCTATTGGTGCCATTTTTCCAAAAGCTTGTGTTCACTTTGTGTCTCCTTTTCAGATTTTGGTAATTCTTGGAATATTTAAATCTTTTTCATTCTTATTATATTGTCCTGGCAATCTGTGGTCTGTGATCTTTGATGTTACTATTATAATTGTTTTGCAGTGCCACTAACTGTGCCCATGTGAGATGGCAAACTTAATTGAGAAATGTGTGTGTTCTGACTGCTCCGCCAGCTGACTGTTCTCTTTTCTCTCTCTTTTTCTTTCTTTGCTCTCAGACCTCCCTGTTTAATGAAGCACAACAATATCAAAGTGAGAACAATTAATAATCCTACAATGACCTCTAAGTATCAAGCGAAAGAGTCATGTGTCCCTTACTTTAAATCTAAAGCTACAAATGATTAAGCTTAACCAGAAAGGCATGTTAAAAGCTGAGATAGGATGAAAGCTAGGCCTCTTGTGCCAAACAGTTAGTCAAGGTGTGAATGTAAAGGAAAAGTTTTTGAAGGAAATGGAGTACTTCTTCAATGAACATGCAAATGATAAGAAACAAATCAGTCATACTGCTGATGTGGACAAAGATTTAGAAGTCCGGATAAAAAATTAAACCAGCCACATGTCCTTAAGCCAAAGCCTAATCCAAAGGAAAGTTCTAACTTCAATCCTCTGAGGGCTGAGATAAATGAGGAAGAGGTGGAAGAAATTTGCAAGCTGGGAAAGGTTGGTTTGTCAGACTTAAGTAAAGAAGCCATCTCTATAACATAAAAGTACAAGGTGAAGCAGCACGTTACCCACAAGATATAGCTAAGTTATGTGATAAAAGTGGCTACACTAAACAACAGATATTTCATATAGAAAACCAGGATTCTTTTGGAAGAAGATGACATCTAGGACTTTCATACCTTGAGAGAAAAAGTTAATGCCTGCCTTCAAAGTTTCAAAGAACAGGCTGGCCCTCTTGTTTGGAGCTAATACAGCTGATGTCTTTATGTTGAAGCCAATGCTCATTTACCATTCTGTGAATCCTAGGACTCTTCCAACTTATGCTAACTCTGTTCTGCCTGTCAATTAAAAAAAGAAAGTCTGGATGACAACACAGCTGTTTACAGTATGGTTTACGGAATATTTCAAATCAAGTTTTGAGATCTGCTCAGAAAAAATATTCCTTTGAAAATTTTACTGCTCATTAAAATGCACCTGGGTCACCTAAGAGCTCTGATGGAGACAAACAAGGGGATTAATGTTTTAATGTATGCTAACACAGCATTCATTCTCCAGCCCATGGATCAAGAAGTGATTTCAACTTTCAAGACTTATTATTTAAGAAATACATTTCATATGGTGATACCTGCCATAGGTAGTGATTCCTCTGATGGATCTAGGCAAAGTGAATTGAAAACCTTCTGGATGCCATTGGTACCCAGCAGATGGTGGATCCTTCTGGATCCACCATTCTGGATGCCATTAAGAATATATATGTAGGCTAGGCATCGTGGTTCACATCTGTAATCCTAGCTTTCTGGGAGGCCAAAGTGGGGGAATCACTTGAGCTCAGGAGTTCAAGAAGAGAGAGAGAGAATATTTTTAATTCATGGGAAGAGATCAAAATAGCAATACAAACAGGAGTTTGGGAGAAATTAATTTCAACTCTTATGGGTGGCTTGGAGGGGTCCAAGACCTCAGTGAAGGAATTAACTGAAAATGTGAGGAAAATAGCCAGAGAATTAAAATTAAAAGTAAATCCTGAAGATGTTACTGAATTCCTGCAATCTCATGATAAAACTTGAGTAGATGAGAAGTTGCTTTGTGGAGATCAGTAAAGAAAGTGGTTTCTTGAGATGGAATCGACTAACTGTTGAAGATGCTGTAAGAGTTGTTGAAATGACAAAAGATTTAGAATATTCCATGAACTCAGTTGATAAAGCAGGGGCAAGATTGGAGAAAATTGATTCAATTTTGAAAGAAGTTCTACTGTAGATATAATGGGATCAAACAACATAATATGCTGTGGAGAAATCTTCTACAAAAGGAAGAGTCAATCAGTGCAGCAAGCTTCATTTTTGTCTTATTTTATGAGACTGTGACAGCCACCCAAACCTTCAAGACCCACCTTTCTGATCAGTCAGAAGCCATCAGCACTGAGGCAAGACCTTCCAACAGCCAAAAGATAATGACTTTCTGTTAGCAGTTTTTAGCAATAAATTTTTGTTTTAATTTCAGAATATTATAGGGGTACAAATGTTTTGTTTACATGCATTACTTTTGTGCAGTTCAAAGCAAAGTTATAATTGTTTCTATCCCCCAGATAGTGTGCATTGTGCCTGTTAGGTTGAATTTACCCATCCTCTCCCCCCTTCCACTTGTTTGATTTCCATTGAATTTTATTACTTTATGTATACATATGGTTTTCTTTCTTTTTTTTTCTTTTTTTTTTAGACTTTTAGACTAAGTCTCTCCGTCATTCAGGCTAGAGTGCCATGGCATCAGCCTACCTCACAGCAACCTCACATTCCTAGGTTCAAATGATCCTCCTGCCTCAGTCTCCTGAGTAGCTGTGACTACAGGTACCTGCCACAACACCCAGCTAATTTTTTTATTTTTAGTAGAGATGGGGTCTCACTCTTACTTAGGCTGGTCTTGAAATCCTGAGCTCAAATGATCCTCCAACCTTGGCTTCCCATAGTGCTAGCATTACAGGTGTGAGCCACCATGCCTGGAGACACATGTGTTGGTCATTTAGTTCCATTTTAAAAGTGAGTACATGTGGCGTTTGTTTCTCCTTTCTTGTGATACTTCACTTAATGGGATGTCTCTAGTTCCATCCAGGATGTTACAAAAGTCATTAGTTTGCCATTTATCAAATATTTTTCTTTTCTTTTCTTTTTTTTTTTTTAATTAAATCATGGTTGTGTACATAAATGCAAACATGAGGTACAATATGCTGTTTTTATATACAGTTTGAAATATTTTCATCAAACTGGTTGACATAGCTTTCACGGCATTTTCTTAGTTATTGTGTACAGACATTTATATTCTACCTGTACCCTTCTAAGATGCACCGTAAGTGTGGACCCACCGATTACTCTCCCTCCATCCATCCTCCTGCCTCCCCTTCTCTCCCTGGCCCTTTCCCCCATAGTCTTGTGCTGTAATTGGGTTATAGCTTTCATGTGAAAGCTATAAATTAGTGTCATAGTAGGGCTGAGTACCTTGGATACTTTTTCTTCCATTCTTGAGATACTTTGCAAAGAAGAATATTTTCTAGCTCCATCCATGTAAACATGAAAGAGGTAAAGTCTCCATCTTTCTTTAAGGCTTCATAGTATTCCATGGTGTACATATACCACAATTTATTAATCCATTTGTGGGTCAATGGGCACTTGGGCTTTTTCTATGACTTAGCAATTATTAATTGGGCTGCAATAAACATTCTGATACAGATATCTCTGTTATAATGTGATTTCTGGTCTTCTGGAAATATACTTACTAGAGGAATTATAGGATCAAATGGCAGGTCTATTTTAGATTTCTAAGTATTCTCCAGATATCTTTCCAAAAGGACCATATTAGTTTGCATTCCCACCAGCAATGTAGTAATGTTCCCCTTTCTCCACATCCACACCAGCATCTCTGATTTTGGGATTTTGTGATGTGGGCTAATCTTATTGGAGTTAGATTATATCTCAAAGTAGTTTTGATTTGCATTTCTCTGATGATTAAGGATGATGAGCATTTTTTCATGTGTCTGTAGGCCATGCACCTGTTTTCTTCAGAGAAATTTCTTTTCAGGTCCCTTGCCCACCCTGAGATGGGATCATTTGTTCTTTTCTTGCTAATACATTTGAGTTGTCTGTGTATTCTGTGTATTCTCTGTTCTCTGTGTATTCAAAGGTGTATATTAAACCTTTGTCGGAAACATAACCTGCAAATATTTTCTTCTATTCTGAGGGCTGTCTGCTTGCTTTACTAACCATGTTCTTGGCTGTGCAGAAGCTTTTTAGTTTGATAAGGTCCCAGTAGTGTATTTTTGATGCTGCTTCAATTGCCCAGAGGGTCCTCCTCATAAAATATTCACCCAGACCGATTTCTTCAAGAGTTTTCCTTGCACTTTCTTCTAGTATTTTTATTGTTTCATGTTTTAAGTTTAAATCTTTAGTCCAGTGAGAGTCTATCTTAGTTAAAGGTGAAAGGTGTGGGTCCAGTTTCAGTCTTCCACAGGTCACTAGCCAGTTCAAGCAGCACCATTTGTTTAATAAGGAATCTTTTCCCCATTGAATGTTTTTAATTGGCTTGTCAAAGATCAAAGTAGCTGGGTTCATCTCTTGGGTCTCTATTCTGTTCCATACATCTACCTCTCTGCTTTGTGCCAATGCCATGCTGTTTTGATCACTATCAATTTATAGTATAGTCTGAGGTCTGGTAGCATAACTCCTCCTGCTTTGTTTTACTTCTTAGTAATGTCTTGGCTACTTGAGGCTTTTTCTGATTCCATATTAAACAACGTATTATTTTTTCTAGATCTTTAAAATATGACAAAGGAACTTCAATAGGGATTGCATTAAAATTGTGTATTGCTTTGGGTAGTATAGACATTTTGACAATGTTGATTCTTCCCAGCCATGAGCATGGTATGTTTTTCTATTTGTTAACATCTTCAGCTATTTCTTTCCTTAGAGTTTCATAGTTCTCTTTATAGAGACCTTTCATATTCTTTTTCAGGTAAACTCCCAAATATTTCATATTCTTTGGCACTGTTATAAATGTAATTGAGTCCTTGACTGTTTTTTCAGCTTGGCTATTGTTGGTATATATAAAGGCTACAGATTAATGAGTGTTGATTTTATAACTTGAGACACTACTGTATTTCCTGATCACTTCTAAGAGTTTTGTAGTAGAATCCTTGGTATTTTCCAGATATACAATCATATCTGCAAAGAGCAAAAGTTTGATCTCTTTTTACCCTATGTGGATATCCTTGATCACCTTTTCTTCCCTAATTGCAATGCCTAAAAGTTCCATTACAATGTTAAAGAGCAGTGGAGACAATGGGCAACCTTGCCTGCTTCCTGATCTAACTGAAAATGATTTCAATTTAGCTCCATTCAATATGATATTAGTGGCAGGTTCACTGTAGATGGCCTCTATTAGTTTAAGAAATGTCCTTTCTATACCAATTTTCTTGAGTGTTCTGATCATGAAGGGATGCTGGATATTATCAAAAGCTTTTTCTCCATCAATGGAGAGAATCATATGGTCTTTGTTTTTTAATTTATTTATGTGCTGAATTATATTTATAGATTTACGTATATTGAACCAGCCTTGAAAGCCAGTGATAAAACCCACTTGGTCATGGTGTATAATTTGTTTGATGTATTGCTGGATTCTGTTTGTCATCATCTTGTTGAATATTTTTGCATCAATATTTATTAGTGACATTTGTCTATCATTTTCTTTTCTTGTTGGGTCTTTCCCTGGTTTGGGGATCAAGGTGATGTTTGCTTCATAGAATGTGTTGGGTAGTATTCCTTCTTTTTCTATATTTTGGAAAAGGGTGAGTAATATAGGTACTAGTTCATCTTTAAAGGTTTGGTAGAATTCTGGTGTGAAGCCATCTGGTCCTGGGCTCTTCTTTTTAGGGAGATTTTGTATAGTTGATGTTATTTCAGAACTTGATATAGGCCTGTTCAACATTTCCATTTCATTCTGGCTACGTCTTGGAAGGTGGTGTGATTACAAGTATTGGTCAGTTTCCTTCAGATTTTCATATTTCTGAGAAAAAAGTTGCTTGTAATATTCATTAAATAGTTTTTGAATTTCTGAGGAGTCCATTGTTATTTTGTCTTTACCATTTCTGGTTGATGAAGTTGGAGATTTTACTCTTTTTTTCCTGGTTAGGTTAGTCAAAGGTTTATCTATTTTATTGACCTTTTCAAAAAACCATCTCTTTGTTTTATTGATCTGTTGTATAATTCTTTTGTTTTCAATTTCATTTAATTCTTCTCTAATTTTGGTTATTTCTTTTCTTCTGCTGGGTTTGGGATTGGAATGTTCTTCCTTTTCCAGTTGCTTGAGATGTCCCATTAAATTGTCAAATTTCTCTCTTTCCATTCTCTTGAGGAAGGCTTGTAGTGCTATAAATTTCCCTCTTTGGACTGCCTTTGCAGTATCCCAGAGGTTCTGCTAATTCATGTCTTCTTTATCATTTTGTTCCAAGAATTTGGTAATTTCCTTCTTAATCTCATCTATGACCCATGTATCATTCAGCATAAGGTTATTTAACTTCCATGTTTTTGTATGAGTATGCAGATTCCTGTTGTTACTGAGTTCAACTTTTATTCAATGATGGTCCAAGAAGCTGCAAGGAATAATTTCTATTCTTTTAAATTTGCTGAGGTTAGATTTGTGACCTAAGATGTGATTGATTTTGGAGGATGTTCCATGGGCTGATGAGAAGAATGTGTATTCAGTTTTATTAGGATGAAATGTTCTGTAGATGTCTGTTAAATCCAGATGTTGAATGGTTATGTTTAAATCTAATTATTCCTTGCTTAGCTTCTTATTGGAGGATCTATCCAACACTGTTAAAGGGGTGTTAAAATCTCTGACTACTATGGAGCTGGAGGAAATCAAGTTGCTCATGTCTGTTAGAGTTTCTCTTATAAATTGAGGTGTATTTTGGTTGGGTGCATAAATATTAATAATTGAAATCTCCTAATATTGAGTATTGCCCTTAACAAATATGAAGTGACCATCCTTATCTTTCCTTATTTTTTTTGGTTTAAAGCCTATTGTATTTGCAAACAAAATTGCAACACCTGTTTTTTTCTGATTTCCATTTTCCTGGAATATAAATGACCATCCCTTCTTCCAGAGTCTGTATTTATCTTTAAGGTAAGATGAGATTCTTGTGTTCAGCAGATATCTGGCCTTAGTTTTTGTATCTAGTCAGCCATTCTGTGCCTCCTTAGAGGACAATTTAAGCCATTCAAATTAATTGAGAATATTGATAGTCCTGGTAAAATTTTGGGTATCGAGTTTTTTGAGAGACCAGTGGACACTTTTTATCCTTTCACTATTGTGGGAGATGGAATTTGATCTAAAGTTTCAGAGTGAGTTTACTTTTGTTGTGGGGAATTGCACTGGTCATTGTGGAGAATGGGTCTAAGACTATCCTAGAGAGCTGGTTTAGTTGTGGCAAATTTCTTCAACACATGAATGTCATTGAAGTATTTAATATCTCCATCATAAATGAAACTCAGTTTAGTTGGATACAGGATTCTGGTTTGAAAGTTATTTTGTTTTAGGAGATTAAAAGTTGATGACCATCCTCTTCAGCAGAGAGATCTGAAGTCATTCTAATATTCTTCTCTTTATAGGTTATGGTTTTTTTGTGTCTGGGTGCTTTCAGAATTTTCTCCTTCATATTAACTTTAGTGAAGTTAATTATGATGTGCCTAGGGGATGTTTTATTCAGGTTGAGTAGTGCTAGGGTTCTGAAACTGTCTACTATCTGAATTTCAGAATCTCTTGGCATGTCTGGAAAGTTCTCTTTCATGATCTCATGAAGAAGGTCCTCTGTGTCTTTTGAAGCTACTTCGTTGCCTTCAGGGATCCCTGTAAGGCAAATATCAGTCTCTTCATATTATCCCAGAGCCCCGTGAGAGAGTGATCCATTTTTGCTCTCCATCTCTCTTACTCTTTGAGCATTTGAGAGCATTCAAAAGCTTTGTCTTCAATGTTGGAAATCCTTTCTTCTGCCTGTTCCATTCTATTACTGAGAGATTCTACTGTATTTGTCATATCTTGGAGGACTGCAACTTCTTTTCTCAATGTGTCTAAATCTTTGATCATTTTGTCTTTGAATTCATTGAATTCTTGAGACATCTTTTGAATTATTCCTAGAATTTCTAACCCCAACTTATTTCTATTCTGTTGATCTTATTTGCCATCCAAATTCTAAATTCGATTTCTGACATTTCTGCCATCTTTTTGTGAATGGGATCCTCTGGTTTGGCTGTTTTGTCATTCCTCGGGGGGATTGAACTCTTCTGATTATTTGTTGCCAGAGTTTTTCCACAGATTCCACCCCATGATTCTTTTTCACCGTTTAGCTATACGAGCAGGTAAGGTGAAATTGGATTGGAGGCCTCTGGGGTTGTGCTTGACCAGCCCTTCACCAAGGAACTGGTACTGGTGACTACAGCTTTTCCTCAACAATTTTACAAAAGACCTGTACAGTAGTACAGCCTGTGACTCTAAAGGCCTGCTTGGTGTAGTGGGGGTAGGTGGCTCTGTCTTATATTCAGCTGATCTCTGTCAAATCCTAGTGAATCAGTGATTCTGGATTTCAATCTCAGCTTTGGAGAAATACAAGCAACTAGGACAATACCTGGAAGAGGAAAATCAAACTTTCCCAGTACAACAAAACCAGGCTATCACCTTGGAGGGTCCTTGGGTGGTTTGTCCAGTTCAAGAGTTCTAAACCAATTGTCCCAAATAGCACCCACTCTCTAGCTGGAGAGTTCAAAATGTCTCCAGAAACTAGATGTTAGAAGTCTACTGGTAGGTCAAGTGTGGCTTGTGCACCTCTGGTGCTCCAAGGAGTCAGACAGGCTTATCCAGTGGAAGATTTGGAGCAAGGTGGTTGATGCTTTTTTCCCCACATTTATCACCTTTCACCACTGGACTCTGGTAACCCCAGTCTCTTGTAGCCCTACTGGCAGTTAACCCAGTCTCTGTGGTCTAGTTTTGTCCAATAAGCAAATGTGCCAGGACTATGTGCCTGCTAGAGTCAAAGTAGAATCACTGCATTCTTCTCGTGGTTACCACCCTCTGACACCATTCAGCAGGGGAAGCTGAAGCCTGCTTGCCTCAGGCACTCAATGACAGCTGGAGAAAGTTCCACCTGAGCTCAATCTAAACCTGAGCATATCCTGACAGCAAAATAATTTCTCCCTCAGCCACCACACCTTTGTTGCCACAGTTCTGTAACTCTAGTACCTAAATAGATCAAAGTCTGGTTCCTTCTGGCAGACCACAGAGTTGGGGATATGACTCTCCCAAATTAGACCCCAGCCATCTCTGTATTAATGCTGGTGTTGGGTGGAGGTGTCTCCACTTGAGTTTGTGCACCTCAGCAGTTCCCGGGTCTCCACCCATAATGCAGATACCCAAGCCTCCACCCGCTGTTGAGATACACTTTCTCAGGGCCAGGTCATTCACCTTTCCCTCTATGTCTTTCTGTACTGTTACTGGATTCACAGATACAGCACAGCTGCACTACCTCCGTCTATGCAATGCCTAGTCCTAGCCAAGAAGTACAGACATTCTGGTCTCTGCAAGGGTTGGACTTCTAGACTGCCAGGCCAGGGGGGAAGGATAAACTTGAGGTTCAAGGTGGCGAGGAAAATATTTGTTTAAACTTCCTGCCAGACAAAGGAATTCCTGGGCTCACAGCAGGGGCTCTCTGGAGAAGGAGTCCCAACTTCCAGCAATTCCCGCCAGTGGGTGAGGGAGGAGAGCCTCAGTTCCTTGCTCACTAGCAGAGATCCCACAGCAAGCAAGCAACTCTCTTAGGGGAGGGGACAGACACACATCCTCTTGGGGATGAGATCTTTACCTGAAATTTGTTTCTTTGGAGTCGAAACTTGCCTCAGCAAGGAAGACATGCAATTATCTCTCTCTTCTCTCAGCTCGGCTCCCCTCCTTTGGCTTTGTTGGGTTCTTTCTGGCTGTTATCTCTCCCTCTGGACTGGTGCTTCTGTTGAAAGCTGGCTCCAGTCAGCCATTACCCCCCAAATGCCCTTGTTCTTGTTGAATGTAAAAATTGGAGTTACAGAAAGTAGCCAACCCAAGGATTTAGGAAAACACAAAACATGTTGAAACCAAATGAGCAAATAAACAGACAAAAAGTCTACCAGACACACAAGTACATAGATGCATGGACAATCAGAAACAACTGGACATACAGACAAAAAACAACTACATCAGAAATGATGATAATCAAAAAATAAAAATAAATAAAAAAAAACTCTAAAAATCTGATGTAAGCACTCTCAGCAACCATAAGAAGCTAAGAAGAGGAAGAAAAGAATAAAAGGTAATTATATATATATTATTAATAAAAAAAGATAAAATTAAAAATTAAAAGAAAATTAACAATAACTCCTGCAGGAAAAGGATGAAAAAAAAGAAGAAAGAAAGTCACCAACCACCAAAATATTATTCTTATATATATAATATATAAGATAAAATATAAAAATAATGTAAAATAATATAAATGTAATACAATTATACAAAGGATGTAGGGGTCAACTTTTGTAGAAATATATTTATATTGCAATGTACTTTCTGGACACCAGGTGGCGCTGTGAGTGGTTCCCAGGCTTACACCTGATTCACCTTGGACTTTGTTACCACTGTTACCTCTGTATCTGGCCTGTAGAAGGAGGAGCCTGTCCTAGCCATTTCTGAAATTTCAAAATATGTCTGTTTTCCAACTGGGAGCCCAACCTTGGCTGATCTGTTCTAGACAGCACCTCTATCTGACTTCCAGATTTGGTTCAGGAGTCCACACTTCACCAGTTTCTCCACTCAGTACCTAGTTTCCCCAGGAATTGGGAATTGCAATCCTCCATGGGGGAGGGGCTCGTTGCCACTGGTGCCCACTGTGTCAGCAGTGGTGCTGAGATTTTTCCATCAGTGCATGCAGCTCAAGATCATACTTTTGAGTCCTGAAATCCGACTGACACCCTGAACTGCCAGTATACACCAATATTCCCTGCCAGGAATGATCAAGACCATTCACACCTGCTGTTCTGGAAAAAGATGCCCATGGCAGGTGGCCATTTCCAAATATGTCTGTTCCTGGGTTGAATCTTTTCCCCTTAATTTTCTATCCTGCTGTCTAGCCCCCTGACAATCTGAAGGGCACTCCTTTCTGGACACGAAATTCTGGTCAGGAGTCCACACTTCACTGATCTTTCCACAAAACACCTAGTTTCCCCACTAACTGGGAACTTCAGTCCTCTGTGGGAGAGGGATTGGTTGCTGCCACCGCTGGTGCCACTTCAACGGTGGCACAAAAATTTCTCTAGCAGATTCCGTGGCTCTGGGTTCCATTTTACGTTCAGCAATCCAGCATCTCGGTGTACACCCCTAGCTGCCTGCCCAGACCAACCCTCCACTCAGGGGAAGATCCAGCCAGCCTGTCTCTCACCTGACTATTTGGGAGAGTTGCACTAGACATCCATCTGGTTCACCATCATGCTCCATCTCTATCAAATATTTTTCATTGAGGTATATACATTTCTTTTAAGACATATGATTTTGCATACTTAATAGAATTCAGTATAGTGTAAATACTACTTTTTATGCTCTGGGAAAACAAAAAATTTATTTCATTTGCTTTATTTACACATCCACTTTTTGCAGTGGTCTGGAACTGAACCCACAGTATCTCCAAGGTATCTTGGGCTTGGAAATATGAAAAGTGGAAACTTTTTGTACTTTACAGTTTATATAACATTTCATTTAATTGTCATAATAATTCTTATGTACTGGGTTAAATAGTGCCCTCCCCCAAATTCATTTCTATCTAGAACCTGTGAATATGACATTATTTGGGATGTGATCAGGTAAGATGAATCATATTTAGAGTGAGCCCTACATCTGATACAACTGGTGTCTTTATAAGAGGGAGGTTTGAACATACAGAGGCAGCACCACACAATGATGTATCTACATGTCAAGGAATGCCAATATTGTTGGCAACCACCAGAAACTAGGAAGAGGCACAGGACAATCCTCCCCCTTCAAAGAGAGAATAATACTGCCAACACCTTGATTTAGGACTTCTAGGCCCCAGAACTAGGACAGAATGAATTTATGTTCCTTATGCCATCCTGTTTGTGGTGATTTGTTGAAGCAGCCCTAGGAAACTAATACATCTAAGAAGAAAATTTTATCCAAATTTATCGATAAAGCATCTGAAAGGAAAATGAGTATTTTCCATTGCCATGCATGAGAGAACTTTATATAATTTATATTGCATAATTTTCATAATAACCTGCAAGGCAGATATTAGTGTCTATATTTTTAAAGTGAAGAACCTGATGATCAAAAACCCCTGGACATGGAATCAGATAATATATTTTAAAAACACAGTGGATTGATTTTACTTCAGTAAGAAGATATCAGTAACATAAAAGATCTTTTTTCCTTTCTGTTCCTAGAAGTGTGAGTTTTTTAGCTTCCACATACGAGTGAGGTTGTGAAGTCTTTATCTTTCTGTGTTTGGCTTGTTTTACTTGGACCGTAATGTCCTCCATGTTCATTTATGGGTGATGAATGCATTTCCTCCTTTTCTAAGGCTGAATAATGTTCCTTGTATTTATGTGCCACATATTTTCTCTATCCATTCATCTCATTGACAGACACTTAAGTCATTTCCATAGCTTGGCTAATGTAATTGTGAATAATGCTGTAACCAACATGGGAGTGCAAATACCTCTTTGAAATACTAATTTAATTTCCTTTGGATATGCAGGGTAGCCATAAAGTTCATGTGCAATATAAGATCGCACATTGTTTTAAATTGCACATGAACTTTATGGCCACCCTGTATGTCCAAGTGCATTTATTGGATCATAATGAGATGTTTGTCAGAGAGTGCACACTTCCTGTGAAGATGACTAAGTTCTAGAGATCTAATTTACAGCCTAGTGACTTTAGTCAATAATAATGCATAGTGTACTTGAAATTTTCTAAGACAGTAGATCTTATGTGTTTTTACCACAAAAAGGGTAAAGACTCAGGTCATGGATGAGTCAATTCTCTTGTTTGTGGTAACCATTTTAAAATGTAAACATACTGAATCACCATCTTGTATACCCTAAATATATGCAATTTTTATTTATAAAGCATGTTTCAATAATGTAGGAAAAAGGATAAAAATAGTATGGCAAAATGTTATATTTGATTGTGTTTAAGTTGGGTAGTTTTTCTTCATACCTCAAAAATTAGTTTTTATCATTAAAAGAGAAATGCAGTTCTGTAAATTTTAATACAGTGTTTAGATGAACTTCCCTGATCCTAGTTCATTACATAATAAGGGAAGAGGATGGAAGAAATGAACCCTGAGATCTCTCCTATTTCTAAAGGATTCAATTCAGTGTTTCTCTGCTCCAACCACAGTAACTTAACTTTCAGTACAACTTTGAATTAAACAAATATTTCTCATCATGAAATAGCACAAACCTCAGTTCACTATGAATACAATTTTCGTGAAACATTTTCCAAAATGAAATCTTTTTAAGGTAAAATTTTCTAATTCACAAGGACAACATGAAGTTGACCCTAATAACCTTGCTGGTCTATGTATTAGAATATAAAATTCGTAGAGTACTAGATGTCAAGATTGATTGGATGTGTAAGTCCACATTCTAGCCCCATCATTCTGTGCGTCACGCAAATCCTTAAACTTTGTGCTGTTTCACTTTCCTTTTCAGCAAAATAGATTTAATAACTCCCGCCCACCTATCACAGGCTTATTATTAGACGTATTGTGATAGTTGGCACAAAGAGGCTTGTTATTAAATGCCTAAGAGACACTGATGGACACTTTCACAGGGGGAAGAAAAGTATAGCAACGTGAATGTAATGTGTCTATGTGCTTATCTGACTGGTTTTGAAATACTGAGCCAGACTATGTGCTGCTTTAGATAAGGCTCGTTATATTTTTCTCTTAATTTCATATTTGAAGCAACAGTTAGAGATTCTCCCTGCCAAGGAGCCACTAGATGCCTGCGTACTCACACAGCTCCAGTTGCGCCTAGTTTCTTTCAATTTTCACTTGGGACCATGTGCTCAAATGCAGAATTCAGTGCTTTATAGCTGAGGTTAATAAACCTATGTTCTTAAGACAGGTAATTAATCCCTTGACTTTTACAATCTCAATATACATACATATACACACATTTAATTAGCTCAAATATATGAAAGTAGGTGTCAATAATTATGAAGGGTCGAAGCATTATCCTATTTGAATACAGGTTAACCTACTCAAGGTTCGTGGGTGTTAGCAGAAGACATATGACTCCTGGGTCAGAAACCAAAAAACATTGTTACTCACAGCTCAGCAGGCAGCATGAACTTTATGTTCACTGTTTTTTCTCTTGTCCCCAAGTCCTACAGGAGCATTGCAAAGGCAGAATCTGTGGATTCTGTGCACACAGAAGGTTTATGTCACCATTGAGGAGCCCCAAACTTTTATTAGAGGACTGTAAAGAAATCTGCTTCACTTTTGCTCCAGAGGGAGACATTATCTCTGTCTTTCAAGACTATTCGCTAAACAAACACTTTTGAAAAAGATAGCATTAAAAACCTGTTAGTGCTTATGCTTCCAAGATGTGCAGGAATGCAAGAGACCTATAGAGAGTTGTATTTTAAGAGGAGGTTGAAGGCATCATCACACTTCATTCCTAAATACTTCAATGTGCATATATCCTAAGATTAAGGGCATTTTTCTATGTGGGCACTTCACCATTGTACTTCCTAAGAAAATTAGAATTAGTAATTAACCTTTTCCTTATTGTTTGTTCACTTTCTTTTTATGCTAGAATATTTATATATTTGGTATGTGCAAGTATATATGACAGTAACTAATTTACTAATTCACTAGTGTTTTGTTTAGCATTCTATAGTGATGAGACATATTTTCTAAATATATTTAAGATCTCTGTTACATCCTATGGGATCCTATGGGAATCATGAGAAAAAAACTGAATGGGAAAAATGTGATTTTTTTCAGAAAGAAAAAAACAAAAAATGTGTAATATTGAAATATGGCTGTAAATACAATAATAGCAACATCAATAATAATCAGTGGCATTCATAAAGCTCTTATTATGTACTAGGCACTATGCCAAAAATCTTACATCCTTTATTCAGTTAATTCTTATAGCAATTCTACAAAGTTTCCACAGATGAAGAAAATCAAAATATCTTCCTTCAGGTCAGTGATTAAAAGGCAGAACCAGGACCTTCACCCAGTTTGCATTTTACTAAAGTCCATGTTCTCATCCACTGTTTGATATTTTACTGTTCACCCTCTGCTGGTGTGAGCTTTCTCAGTGTGAGCTGGCTAGTGCTCCATCAGCATAAATCATTTCCACAAAGCTGTCCACTCTTGTCCTCTCTTTGAAGGTGGGGCTATATCTCTCTTGGCTCTATAGTTTCCTGCATCATTTAGAAGCATAATTATTTTTTTTCAAAGGAAAAAGATTTAATATGAAACTTCAAGATTCACATCATGATAAGCAATAACATTTATTTATGAAATATCCTTTTGATGAGTTCTGCTTTTCCATCTTTTTTATTTTGACTTATCCTGCCACCTCACATCCTATGCTCTTATATGGTTATCCCCTGCCTCGACAAGTTCCATTGACAGATTCCCATCTCCGAGGTGGTATAGAAAGTTTTCTCTTATACAAGCTCGGATGGTTACTATTGATTATCATTTAAGACTAGTTGGTGCAGTAGTGAGGGGGGAAATAGTAACAAGGCGTTCTAATTGACTGAACAATAATTGAAATGACTCACTACCTTCAGAGCAGTCTATTTTCAAAAAAATTCACCAACATTTAGGTAGTATCTGTAACCTTCTTTCCCTCTATCACAAAGTATGTTGGTGGGAGGAAAACATATGTTCATGTTTGCTGTCACCCTATGTCGCTAAAATATATTCTCCAGTAATTCTTTCAAAGAGGGTATATGAGAAATAGACTTCCTAAATTCATCAATATCAAGAAATGTTTTTGTCTTACCCTGAAAATCAAATGCCAATTTGGCTGGGTATAGAGTTCTAGGTTTAAAGCCTTTATCCTGCAGGACTTTTATGACAGCACTCCATTTACTTCTGGCATTCAGTGTGTCCAGTGATAAATCTGCTGTCAGTCTGATTCTTGTTCCCTGGTAGGTTATTTCTTTCCTCTGTCTGGAAGCCCTTAATATTTTCTCTTTATCACTAGAATTGTAAAATTTTACCAAGATGTGTCTAGGAGTGAGTTTCCTCTTATCTACCTTGCTGGGTATTCAGGAAGCACTGACAATCTCAAGAGTTGACTCTTTCTTTAACTCTGGAAAGTTTTCATCAATTATTTCAATTATTTCCTTAATTATGTCCTCTGCAGCACTCTCATTGTTATTCTTTTCTGAAATTCCTATCAAATGAATGTTAGAGCTTCTGGATCTATCCTCTATATCTCTTAATCTCTCTTTACTTAAATTTTCATTTCTTTGCTTTGTTGTTGTTGTTGAGACTGAGTCCCACCCTATGTCCTGGGCAGAGTGCAATGGTGTTGTAGCTCACTGCAACCTCAGATTTGGGCTGAGGGCATCCTGCTGCCTCAGCCTTTGAAGCTGCTGGGATTACAGGTGCTCATTGTGGCGCCTGGTTGGGTTTTTCACTGTCTTTTTTTTTTAGGAGTCGGGGATCTCAATCTCACTCAGACAAGTCTTGAACTCTTGAGTTCAAGTAATTCTCTCTCCCCAGTTTCCCTCAGTGCTGAAATAACAGGGATGAGCCACCACATGCATAACTATGAATATGTTCAAGACTAACTTGAGGGAGGCAGTGTAGTATCAGAAGATACTGTTTCAAAGTTGTTGCAATTCTTGGAGTCAGACCTAAGATGGTTCAAATCCCACTTTATTCATTAACTTGTATGGGACTTGGGCAGATCAGCTAAACCCTGTACAATCACTCTTGTGTAAAATGTGGATGAAAAAAGCATGTCTGGTCTGGAAAAAAGTCTCTACTCAAAAACCATTATTGATGATTTTTCACATAACTCTTCCTTCTAGGGGAAACAGTGAGAGCAACTTGAAGCAAAGGCTGCAGGTTGCTTGGGTCTCCAGACACATTATGCACACTCCAGGAGAATAAGTGTCAAGTTTAGCCAGTTGTTGGCTCCCTCCAGGCAGTATTGAGGACAAGCAAAAACCAAGAAAGTATAACAACATTATTTATTACTGAACTTCTCTGACTTGACACAGTGGATGGATCAGCTGGAGTCTAGTGGTCAGATGTGTTCCTGAGAGTACTGGTGCCAACGTGTCTCCCTCATGACTTGGATCTTTTTCTGTTACGTATCTTTTCCTAAACTCTCCACCCCTGATCTTGTGGGGTGTACATAGCCCACAATTGATTCTGCCTCTAAGTACTGTTTATGTCATTTGCTCAACACGTGTCTCATAATGCCACAGCCATGAAGTTTTGGGGATGGTAAAAAGGGGGATCCCACTGCCATTGCAGCTGAGATCAGGGTATGGGCGATTCTAGTGTTCTGAACTTTCCCTACCTCTATGATTGATCATTTCTGTGTACTTATAATTATTAGACTTAAGGAAGGAACACAATGTCCTTATATGTCTAATGCTATATATTTCTTCTCTTTATGCTCTTACTTCAGGGATAGCTACTCCTGAAGCCCATTCCATCTGGCATGATTTCAACCACCTGTGACAGGCAGGGATCCTAGGAAGCACCTTTTCAATGAATAATGTCTCACAGAGTTTGCTCTTGTACATGATTGATAAGAGAATTCATAATGATGAACCCCAAACTTTGGGGTAACTCATACTTCTTTTCAATTATTTTGTCTTTTCAGAATTTCCAAAAATCAGGTAAGAAATTCTTTCTCAGAGGATCATATTCTAGAAGTTCATGAGTTTAATATGTTGGACTATTCCACAATTTTTTTCACCTGAAATTATTGGAACACATTATACAAACAAAGTACACCACAGTCACCCACACCAATTTCCCACCACCAATTCAGTTATATCCATGACTTGGCAGACATCAGATTATTTGGATTTCAGCTATGGACTTTGAGAGCAAAGTAGAAAACAATGGTATAAGTTTGGAAGTTAAAGTATAACCATCTGCTCTGAGAATTTTAAACATTTTTTTTTTAGCCCCACATTGTTTGGTTCAAACAAAATGCATTATATGAAATTTCAACAGAAAAAAATAATTAACTAAGAGACCCTCTAACTGAAGCAGGGTGGCTTAGCTCTGGTGACAGTGGGGACCAAACTCTTGCCCAGTCAATGTGTTCTCTCTGCAATTCCAGGTTGCTTCCCACATCAAGTGAACTCTGAAGAATTCTTAGGATTCCTTGGAGCACAGTTTGAAAACTCTTGCTGCAGTTCTCTCAATTTATTTATAATTCATCAAATATGTGTAGAACACCTCCAATATGCTTGACACTTTGTTGAGGGCTTAAGATGCAAAAAGTGGCTATGGTCTCAGTCTTCAAAGGGACTATATTCTTGAGGACATTAATTTCATATTTTAATTTAATGTGCTCAATATTTTTATGGCAATCTGTTTAGAGCATTGTGGGACTGCGGACAGAGGTGCGTCTGAGAGATGTGTGAAAGGGCTTCCTGTAGGATTCAATCTCATGGTTGCCATCTTAGAATAAAACCACAGTGGCAAGAAACATGACCTGGAATCTAATCAATTGATTGGTAGGAGTTATCATTCTAGTTTTGGAGTCAGGCTGATTCGGTTTCACTGCCAGCCCACTGTTTACCATGTGTGTCTTGAGACCTGACCTCATATCTCAGAGTATTCTACATAATAAAGAAGATATAATAATGTGCAAATTGTTGAATCTGGTTTCTAACCCATTATAGCTATTTGAAGACTTGTCATTTTATTCCCTTTCTGACTCAAGCCCATGATTTTTGGTGAAAGAAAGGCAAATTTCTAGGCATAGTGCCACTGAAGAGGAGACTCTACTTTCTAAAAATTATCTTTAAGGTGTTGCTATTTCAAAATTTGCCATTTTATGCCCTTTAGGGCAAAGAATAAATGCTTCAAAAAGTGCAGGCTCTGGAATAGCTACTGACACAGCAAAAAAGCTTGTTAGCATTTAAAATTTTTTACTTTTCCTCTAAACTTGGGTCATTGGAGAATAAGCTCAATGCCATGAGTCATTTCTGGAATGTTCCCCTATAATTTGAGAGGCGTATAAACTCAAGAGCAAAGATGACTCATAATAAACGAAATAGTAACTAGCGAGCGCGCGCACACACACACACACACACACTGCTTAATGTGATTGAACTGTGAAAGCTTACACACCTTCCATTACAGAACAATTTTAATTGCTTATTTATATATTTTAATCAAATATGAAATAGAAGAAACAGTGGAATTGCTACAACTGTTTTTAGAGAAACTATTCAGAAATAGGTAACAGATTGATGTACTAGGCTGTTTCAGATTGGAACTGTTGTCTATTTTATTGTAGCTATTCTAAACTTATTACCATGACTGAAAATAAAATTCTTCAAAGGAGTTTTCTATTTATCTTTGTGTATGGAGAAGGTGAGTGATATGTTCATGTTTCTACTTTTCATGTTTCTTATAACCGACCGATGAGGATTTCATTTGCTGTTATTTTTTTTCCCCTCGTTTCCATCAGTTTGATATAGATGTTGAAAGATGCCCCTGGGTATATCATAATTGTTTTCCGTCAACCATTTTGCCTTCAGGTTTCTGTGCATGTCCTTATTAAATAAATGTTTGTAGAAGTCAACTTAACATTCTGATTTTCCACTGTGACTTTACTAGCTAAATTCATCATTCATTATCATCTACGAAACATGCCTCAAGCTTTTCACTTGAATCTAGTGATGCTTGCTTAGGGGAAAAATAAATGAGCCTACTCCTAACAGAAGCTTTAAAGAGATTTGATTTTATGTGGTGCATGATTTCTTCTTTGTGCTTTTTAGGAGGAGAAAAAAACCTGTTCTGGAGGGAAAAACCAGCTAGATTTTAATTTTCACCTCTACCCAGAGTGCCTAAAAATTCACACCTCCTCACCCCACATTTCTTAGCTATATTTTAAAGACAAGTTTAAGTAAATTCTTTGCTGTCATTTTATTTTCTGGTTCTATTGTCTGCTTTAGATGACACAGAACAATATCTTAAGTGGCTCCTCTACATTCATTTCACAGTGAACTGCATTTAGAATCTAGTCCAATGACATTTCAGAACTTTTACCATATTGATCTGCAATTTTGGACCATGCAGAAACAGTACAACTGGGTTTGCTCCAGCCTTTTTCAGGAAATGTTGCTCCAAAAGAAGTGGGCAACAAAATACCTGTTTACAGTAAATGCATATTTTGTGAATAGTTCACAAACACTGTCAAGTAGACAGACAGAAAAGCATTCTGATATGAACATCTGTCCAACCAAATAAATTCCCTCGCTCCTCTGTAATTCCAACTGAAGATTTTTCTGAGAACTAGATTCATTTATTTCTTGATTGTCAGATACTTTTTCACAGCAAAATTAGGAGACTAACCTTCAGATCTCAGTTCACAACTACGTACTCTGTACTCAAGGAAGTAGTCATTCAGCTCTTCTGCAGCAGTTTACTCCACTAAGCTATTATCATTATTGCTGTGTTGAAAGCAGGTAAAAGTCAGTCAAGATTTCCATTTAAAAAGGCACCAGGACATCTGCTTATTTGGCATATCAATCTACAGTGAGGTGGCCCATTATTAATGTTGAAGGAGAAATGATTTTCTATGATGATGAACACTTTTTTTATGTTGTGATACATTTGGAAGTTGTTTTAATTCTTTCCCTTTTGTTCCAATGTAAAAAGTAAAAACAAATGTTGGATTAATACCTATAGCTACTTTAGGGATTTTGTATTAATATACTATATTACTAAAAAGGCACTAGTGGGAAAGAGTATACATTAACATAATTATATTCATTTCTTCTTGCAACAAATTACATTAAATGCATACTGTGTGCTAGGCACTGCATGAAATATTGGGAGTACAAAAGTAGATAGGATGATATCCTTCCTCGGGGAATTCTTAATGAAAGGGAGATCAACAAGTCAAACAGTGATGACATAGTGTGAGGAATGTTTTGTTAGAGCTGTAAATTGGTGAGAAAACTCTAGCTCAGCCCGAGAGTAGGAGCTCAGGAACATGATGCCTAACACTTAATCAAAGATGACTGGGGTGACTAGGAAGAAAGCACACTAGAAGCAACCTGTGTGTGCCACTCTCAAGGAAAGTTGCAGGCAGATGCCTACCTACAGATGGCTTTTCTGGGAAAGAAGATTGTAAAATTCCAGGGAAGTGAAAAGAGGCCTTCATAGTGAAGGACAAGGTGATGAGGGTAATTAACTGAGAAATATCAAAGAGAACTGTGGGGAAGATCAGGAGGAGAGCCCTGGGGCGACACACTCACTCCGCAGGCACTATGGCCTGATCTGTGAGGGGTTCCCTCTGCCACTGCAGACCTCTGGGTTGCCTAGAGTCTGTGAAGAGAAAATGCCAAGAGAGCAGCAAAGCAGGGATCTTGTGGCTATTCATCTCAGGTTTCTGCAGCTGACACTATCCTAACCTCTCAGGTGCGTGGTGCCATATCCACATGGGACTTGGCTTTGCTACAGCAGCCTGTGCATCATTCCTGGTGGGCCAAGGAAAGAGAGAATAGAGTGAATGCTCCCTCATGTCATGCCCTCTGACTGAGAGACCAGAGCTTCTCCGACAACCAGCATGGGATCTGAGCAGAGGAGGCACCTCAGATGCAACAAGCATTGCCGGGTAAAGCTTGGGTGACTGTCTCAGTAGGGGAGAACCTCAGTCATCCAGCAGCCCCTGCCCACCTCTACATATTCACATTGCTACTGAGCATCCCCCACCCATGTGGCCCCAGTGCCATCTTTGAGGTTCTCACTGTGCAAGGGCCCAGGGCTGTGACCCTGTGGATCCAGAGCTCCCACAAGGCTCATGATACTATCCCTGAGATCCAGGATTGTGCTGAGATCCCCAGACTGCGCCCCTGAGTCACCACCATGGCTGCTGGGATTGTGGAACCATCTCAAGGTCCAATGCTCTGCAGGGGACCTCCAGTCCCACCTCTAGTCTCATGCCAACTTTATATCTGGATCTGGTTCCAGATACAATGGATCTCATTCAAGGAAATGCTCACAGCTTAGACATCCATGATCATGCCAAGATAGCCTCACTCACTTCCCACTGTGACATCTTTGGAAAGATTCTAAGTGGAGTCTAGATGTCAGCTTCCATGGATAGTGTATCACTCAGCCACTAACTTGCATTCAAACTTCAAAAATAATCAGGAGGGGGGGCAAACCATCACCTAACATGAAAATATTTAGCACCAGATTTGACTGTGAAAATCACAGGGGAATGGGATAAAACAGAACAGCTGCACTATAGGTTCTCCGTGTGTCTGCCCTTCTCCTGAAAGAGAAGTATTTCAGAGTAGGACACAAAAGCACCATCAAGGACCTTCCTCTTCTTCTCACTAAGTAGGATAGTTTCAAGCAAAGGAGAACAGATGCCCTGAAAATATATTAACCCTGAACCAAGGGAAGAGGATTCATATGAGAAGAAACCAACAAAAGAACCCTGGCAACATTTAAAAATAAAAGATGTCAACACCACCAAGAGATCACAATGGAGCTACAGTAGTGAACTCTAGCCAAAAGGAAGTTGTTGAAATGACAGAAATGAAATTTAGAATATAGATGGCAAATAAGATGAGTGGAATTGAAGAGAAAATTGAAAACCAACAAAAAGAAGCCAAATAAATATTTTAGAAAATCAATGAAAAAATTGAAAAATTCACTAAGAGTTAGACAACAGAAGAAAGGACATAATAGAACTTAAATGTAAAAGTTACTTAGGAATTTTAAAACACACCAAAAACTTCAACAACAAACTATACCAAGCAGAAAAAAGAATCTTGGAACATGAAGTCAAGGCTCTTAACTCAGTCACTCAAAGATGCAGAAAAGACAATACGAAGACAGAAAAAAATCACTTAGAGAAATATGAGACTATGAAAATTGAACTAATATTCAAATTATAGGTATCCCCAATGATGAAAATAAGAGAACAAAAAGCATGAAAAATCAAGTCAAGGAAATGATTGAGGAAAACTTTCCTGGTATCACCAGAGATTCCAACCTCCATATGTCAGATGGTCATAGAACACATGGTGGTCATCTATCACCAGGAAGATTTATAGTAAAGAGAACACCTCCAAGACATGTAGTAATCAACCTGGCCAAAGAAAAAGTGAAACAGAAAATTTTGCAAGTAGCAAGATGAAAAAAATGAAACCAAGCTACAAAGGAAAACCCTTCAGGCTAATTGCAGACTACTCAGTGGAGACTTTATAAACCAGAGGGATTGGGGCCCCATCTTCAATCTTCTCAAACAAATAACTGCCAGACCAGAATTTTGTATTCTACAAAACAAATTTCTATTATTAATGGAGAAATAAAGACTTATACAGATAAGTAAACACTGAGGGAATTTATAATGACTGGATATGACCTACAGGAAATACTTAGAACAGCATTATACATGAATCAGCACGATAGATACCCAGCAGTGTAAAACCACCCAACAGTTACAGATCATGGCTCACATAGCTCACATAAAACAATGGCACAAGTAGAAAACAAAATATAAGGTGCTATCCAACATTATGAATGGAACAGCATTCCACATGTCAGTACTATCACTGAACATTAACAATCTGAATGTTCCATTCAAAAGATAAATACTGGTCAAATGGATGCAAAAGGTCTTCATTTCAAGGTTGAATGGATGAAAAAGCACAACCTAAGTATCTGCTATCTCTAACCCTCAAGGACGCACATAAGGTGAAGAAATATTAAAAAAAAATCCACACAAACAGAAAGCAAAAAAGTTCTAGTCCTTCTTTTAAACATTGTTACTGTTATTAAATTTTAAGCCTTTTAAATTCCATGAAGGCAAAAAGTGGAAACCTAATTAACACATGTATATGTAAAAATAAAAAAAATTAAAAAAAAGAAAAACAAAGGCAGTCATTATATAATGGTAAGTGGCTCAGCGAAGTAGGGCGCCAGCCCCATATACTGAGGGCTGCGGGTTCAAACTCGGCCCCAGCCAAACTGCATCAAAAATTAGCTAGGCGCTGTGGTGGGTGCCTGTACTCCCAGCTACTTGGGAGGCTGAGGCAAGAGAATCGCCTAAGCCCAGGAGTTGGAGGTTGCTGTGAGCTGTGACTCCACAGCACTGTACCACGTTCGATAGAGTGAGACTCTGTCTCTACAAAAAAAAAAAAAAAAAAAAAAAAAAAAAAAAAACAAGAAAGAAATTCAACAAGAAGACTAAATATATATGCACCTGATACAAGAGTCCCCAGATTCATAAAACTAATTCTATTACAGTTTGTATACTCAGTCTTTTATAGTGGTAGCTACGTTAGTAGGTGTGAGGTGACATATTTTTGTTTTATTTTGTATTTCCTTATATTAAACATCTTATTTGCCATTGACATATGTAAATCTTCTTTGGTGAAGTTTATGCTCAGGTCTTTTATTCATTTATTATATTTTCTTTCTCATATTACTTATTTAGAGACTTCTTTGTATGTTCTGTATAAAAATTCTTAATTAGAAATGTAAGTAGTAGTATCTTCTAGTTTGCAGCTTTTCATGCTCTTAACAGTGCCTTTTGAAAAGCAGAATGTCTTAATTTTGAGTAAAATTTATCATTAATTTCTTTTATCAATTTTTTCCTCTGATACATGTCTAAGAAATCTTTGCCTAAAACAAGCCCATACATTTTTCTGTTGTTTTATTTTTTAGCTTATTTAGATCTATTTTGTGTAAAGTCCCTTTTATTCCATGAGGAAGTTCTCTGCTTTTTCTAGTTGTCTAAAGTTTATATGAGGAATAGACATGAAAACTTGTCAAATGTTTTCTTCTGTATCTATTAAGATAGTCATGGTTTTTCTCCTGTAGTTTGTTGATATGGCAAATATTTCTATTTTCAAATGTTAAATAAGTCTTATACTTTCACAATGAAGTAAATTTTAAAATGTGTTAGAATATTTATAGATTCATGACATTTATTAGTTAGAATATTAAGTTTTTTCATGTTTATGAGAGATTTGGTTTTATAATTTTTTTCTTGTAAAGCTTTATCCTGTTTTGATATGAAGGTAATGTTGTCCTCTTCAAATAAATTGGAAAATATTCCTTTCTCTTTAACTCTCCTTTTGTATAGAACTGATAATATTTCTTTCTTAAAAGTTTGGTTGACACCACCGTTAAAGGTAAAAATCTGAAGTTTCCTATGGAAGGTGTTTTAACTGAAAATTTAATTTTTAAGTATTTTCTTAATACTTACTGGGTTATTCAGATTATTCATTCTTTTTATATATATATTATTTTGTATTAAATAATAGCTGCATATATTAGTGCAATCAAGGGGTACAATGTACTAGTTTCATATACAATATGAAATGTTTTCATCAAACTGTTTAACATAGCCTTCATGGCATTTTCTTAGATATTGTATGAAGACATTTGTATTCTGCATTTAGTAAGTTTTTCCTGTACCCTTCTAAGATGCACCATAGGTGTGGCCCGACCAATTACCCTCCCTCCGCCTCAACCTCCCCTCTCCCCACTTCCCATATTCTTGTGCTATAGTTGGGTTATAAGCCTTCATATGAAACCTTTAAATTACCTTCATAGCAGGGCTGAGTACATTGGATAATTTTTCTTCCATTCTTGAGATACTTTGCTAGAAGAATATGATCAAGCTCCATCCATGAAAACATGGAAGAGGTAAAGTCTCCATCTTTCTTTAAAGCTGCATAGTATTCCATGGTATACATGTACCACAATTTATTAATCCATTCATGGGTCGATGGGCACTTGGGCTTCTTCCATGACTTAGCAATTATGAATTGGGCTGCAATATACATTCTGGTACAGATGTCTTTGATATAATGTGATTTTCGGTCTTCTGGGTATATACCTAGTAAAGGAATTATAGGATTGAATGGCACGTCTATTTTTAGATCTCTAAGTACTCTCCAAACATCCTTCCAAAAGGAACGTATTAGTGTGCATTCCCACCAGCAGTATAGAAGTGTTCCCTTTTCTCCACATCCAGGCCAGCATCTCTGGTTTGGGGATTTTGTCATGTGGGCTAATCTTACTGGAGTTGGGTGATATCTCAAGTAGTTTTTATTTGCATTTCTCTGATGATTAAGGATAGTGAGCGATTTTCATATTTCTGAGAGTAAAGTTTCTTGTAATAGTCGTTAAGAATTTTTGGAATTTCCGAGGGGTCTATTGTTATTTCGTCTTTACCATTTCTGATTGATGAAATTAGAGATTTTACTCTTTTTTTCCTGGCTAGGTTAGCCAAAGGTTTATCTATTTTATTGACCTTTTAAAACAAACAACTTTTTGATTTATTGATCTGTTGTATAATTCTTTTGTTTTCAATTTCATTTAATTCTGCTCTAATTTTCATTATTTCTTTTCTTCTGCTGGGTTTGGGGTTGGAATGTTCTTCCTTTGCCAGTTGCTTAAGATGTCCCATTAAGTTACTAACTTCCTTTCTTTCCGTTCTCTTGAGGAAGGTTTGCAGTGCTATAAATTACCCTCTTAGGACTAGCTTTGCAATATCCCAGAGGTTCTGATAATTCATGTCTTCATTGTAATTTTGTTCCAAAAATTTGGTAATTTCCTTCTTAATCTTGTCTATGACCCATCTATCCTTCAACATAAGGTTATTTAGCTTCCACGCTGTTGTATGAGTATGCAGATTCCTATTGTTATTGAGTTCAACTTTTATTCCATGATATTCTGAGAAGATGCAAGGAATAATTTCTGTGCTTTTAAATTTGCTGAGGTTAGACTTGTGACCTAAGATGTGATTGATTTTGGATTGTGTTCCATGGGGTGATGAGAAGAGTGTGTATTCAATTTTATTGATGAAATGTTCAGTAGATGTCTGTTAAATCCAGTTGTTGAATGGTTAAGTTTAAATCTAAAATTTCTTTATTTAGTTTTTTTTGGAGGAAAGGAGTATTAAAATCTCCAACTACTATGGAGCTGGAGGAAATAATTTGCTCATGTCTATTAGAGTTTTTCTTATAAATTGAGGTGCATTCTGGTTGGGTGCATAAATATTAATAATTGAAATCTCATCATATTGAGTAGTACCTTTAACAAATATGAAATGTCCATCTTTATCCTTCTTTACTTTGGTTG
>CAUYRH010101538.1:0-10677 GCA_963574655.1 Perodicticus potto | reverse complement strand
AACTAAGAAAATGCCATGAAGGCTATGTTAAACAGTTTGATGAAAACATTTCAGATTGTATATGAAACCAGCACATTGTACCCCTTGATTGCACTAATGTACACAGCTATGATTTAATAAAAAATAAATAAATAAATAAATCAGCACATTGTACCCCATAAGTGCATTAATGTATACAGCTATGATTTAATTAAAAAATAAATAAATAAAAAAGAAAGACCAAAAAAATAGGTTACTTGCCAAATGGGGTCACCCTAACTTCAACATTTCTTTAACTATGCACATGTATTACTTTGATGACAAAAGCTTTTATAAAACAAAATAGTGACGCTATAAATGTAATAAATCTTTCAGCAAATAGCAGGTGCTCAAAATTGTAAATTCCCTACCCTCAGATGCTACTCACGTGCTTACTTCATAACAAAAGAGACTTTTTTTTTATTTCCAAACTCTTCTTCTGCCTGATTTCATGTGCCAAAGCATTTCCGCCAATTCCAGCTGTTGGCTCATCAGAAAGAGTTCATTAGTGTTGATTCTTGTGGTGCTTCTCTGGGAGACATCATAGTGTGGTGCTGGAATAAAGCCGCAGCACTGCTGGCTGATGAAGTCCAAGCCAAAGAGATGATCCTCTCTCCAGCAGCAATCCCACCCCGGCCCCATCACATCATCTGTTCTTCTCATCAGCTGCCCTACAGAACCTGGCTCCACAGGAGAGAACAGTTCTGGCCCAGGCATTACTGACTTTCCAGAACCCTGGGGCTCTTCCAAACCACTTATTTTCAGGCTCATTTCATTTCTTGTCTTCTATTCAACAATCTGGAAAGGCAGTGAGGAGAAGGATGCCTGTCCCATGCCCCAGAGGGTTTAGAGAGGCCATGACAGCCAAGTTAATGTCAATTTCTTTGGCAGATTCGTGATGGAGGGAGTACTCTGGGGTCCGTTGGTGATGAATGGGCCCTTGCACAGCTGCTAGTAGAGTTAGCTTTTTCTGGCTCCTCACCCTGGACAAGGAGAAGCAATGAGTCAGCCTGGCTGCAATGGGAGTCTGCAGAAAGGAGAGAGCAGCTTTCTGTCTCCCACCCCTCTTCCCAGCCCAACCAGGGGGCTTACAGCCAGGCTGTCAGCAAGCAGATTGGGTCTAACTCTGGAGGAAAATCCCAAGTGTGCTGTACTATGCATGCAGCAATAGAGGCAGCACAGCAGAGCACAGCACAGAATCCTGTGCCACCTCCTGGCTCTTTCTACTGGCTTAGGTAACCTGGAGAAGGCACATCATGTGGTAGCCTCAGTATCCCCACCTGCAGGAAGAAATTGGTAATACATGCCCTATTTCACCAAAATTCTTGGCAAAGACTCAAAACTCAGATCATAAATATTAAACACTTTGGTAAACTTAAAATCACCTTATCATTGCAACTCATAGAATGAGTTTAAAGGTGGCTTCAAAGAAAAAAATCCACATTCAGAAGTCTTGGGTTTGAATCCTGGTTCTATTTATAATTAATTAAAAGACTTCAACATTCTTGGCTTCCGAGCCTATTTTGGAAAATTAAGAAATGAATTCTCCTTGTAGAAATCTACCTGGGAGTTCAAGTGACCACGATCAGAGTGACTTAAGGAAAAGGACAAGTTCCTATGCGCCTGTGTCACAGCCACCAACTCCAGTGGGTAGAGCTTAGAAAGTACAAAACAAACAAACAAAAATATGTTTCTTGAATGAATCAGCAACATTTGAAAGCTGGGTAACATACTTAAAATTAACAGTATTAATAATAATGGCAATGATAGTGACAAATATTGTTAACCAGGCAATACTTCACTTGGCATCATCACATTTTATCCTCATAACAATGTTATGAAGCAGTTCTACTATCAGCCTGAGTTTTCAAGTGGGAAAGGTAAGGCTTAAATGTGTCAAATAACTTGTGCAAAGTCACCCACGTTGTCCCCAGAAAAGCCAGAATTAAAACCAGATCCCTCCTACTCTAAAAACCATGTGCTCTCATGAAGAGAGACCACCCCAAGCGCACACAGATTCATATGGGAAAGGTACAAGCTTCACTCACACACACAGCAATACTGGGTGTGTAGGCATGTCACAGCTATGGACCTTATGATCTCAATGCCACTGTTATCCTATTTCATGAATGTTGACACACACGTCTAACCATGGGACTCTCTTCTGCCCCATAGGCCTCCCATTGGGGCCACCTACCAGGTCCTCCCTCACATCAAAACAATACAGAGAGCCTTGTTATCACCATGAGCATGTAACTTACCTAGATCTGTGGTGTAAGAGCCTCCTGGAGGTGGGATACTGTGGAGGAGAAGCTACTGGATTTGTCTGGGGAGGCGGTGTCAGACTACAAACCAAGAGCTCTGGAGCGCCTGGTGTTGGTCTGAGTTTCTTCCAGATTCACAGGAGAACAAAGACAGGTGAGCAAGAAGCCTCCCTCACCATCTCGTAGGAGCCTTGTCACTTTTACCTTTTAATGTCGCCTGTGCCACAATAACAGCTTCTGTTTGCAATGGACAAACATTCCACCTTCACGGAAGCCTCTCCTCCTTCAGTGATCTTGGTGAGGTAGAAAGTATTAGCTTATCTCTCTGCAGAGAAGACAGTTTCAGAGGGGAGAAGCCCACCAGCAGTTCTACAGGCTAGAGATAGGATCAAACTGCCAGTTGTAATAACCAAAAATATTCCAGACATTGCCAAATGGCCCTGAAAGGGGGAAAAGCACTCCCGACAGAGAACTGCTGGTTCAGATGGACAGCCACTACAGCCATCGGCCAGGGATGGCCCTAGAAACCAAAGTAAGTGATCTTTATAAGACCAAGGCCGCGTGCCTGTAAATCAAACTTATCCCTCTGTCCCTGGCAAAGTCCGAGCTGGATATGTGTGATGACTTTTCTGATGTGCCGGCTTGGCTGGGACAGTTTGATGGAATAACAGTTGTAGTTATTTAGTCCCACATGAATCTGGTTGCTGTGAAGGCACTGCCTAAAGGTGATTAAAGTGCTTAATCAGTCAGCTTAAGAACGAAAGGTTATCCTGGGACGTGGATGGGTACTGAATCAGTTGCAAGGTCTTAAAAGTAGAGCTGAAGTTGGGCAAGGGAGGAAATTGTGCCTGTGGCTAAGAAGTTCAGCCCCAAGTCTAAGGGTTCAAGCCCACCGAGGAGCTTTCCCCCTGACTTCCTACCTACAGATTTAGACTTGCTTAATTAACCACACAATCACATAGCCAATTCCTTGTATTAAATCAATCTCTCTCTTGATATATACACACACATATTTGTGTGTATGTACTTGATCTTGGGTATATATATATATATGTCTGTATACATGTACATATATTTGCATGTGTGCCCTGCTGGTTCTGCTGCTCCTATTGAACCCTGAAAGATTTGACTGAGACTGAACCTCATTCCCAAAGAAATCATAACATCTTCTTCTCAGAACCACACAGGTGTGGATTGAATTCCAACTCCAAGCAGCTGTACAATTATGTCCCAGTTACTTAACCTCTCTGATTCTCTATTGACTCACCTATAAACCTCTCGGATTGTAAGAATTCGGTAAAAGAACATGCGTGGTGCCTGAAAGCATGGCATTCTGTATCTGTTAGGTGCAACTAGATCTTGAAGAGATTTAGTGACCATTTCAAAAATGTGAATTGAAGTAAAATGTAAAGCATGAATATATTTTCATAGAGATAACATTACACATTCTAGCTTATTTTGAAGGAATTATTAATGTTCTTTCACACTTAGCTATATTATAAAATATGCAGAAATTAAAGATACCTATAGGAATATCCATATAGAAAAAGATGGCATACACTTAAAGGGGGTCACAGTAGTGTCACATGAAACATTTAGGATCCATGAAGGGGTTCAAGTATTTGTGTAGGGGAGTAAAACTCTAATGCTCTCTTTGTTCATTGAGATTTTCAACCTTGAGAATATTTCCTACAAAGTCCTACTATGGAACTGGACGCATTTGTGTTTACAATGTCTTTCTGTGGCTGTCCTGTAGGAAGCAGGGTGCACATTGCCTCGGGCACTTAGCAAGGCAAATGGGGATGGTGGCAGTGGATGTACAGGCCAAGCTGTACAGTGCACAGGGTATAGTAATCGGTGGAGGATGGCACAGGGATCTATTTAGGGTTAGGTGACTCAAGATTCCAAGAAGCACAGCAGAAGAAGGAGGGGAAGGAATATGTTTTGAACAGGAAATACCAGATGTGGTTTGTGCTGGTGGAGTGTTTAAGGGAGTGGTCTGCAAGGAGTTTTGGACGAAAAGGTTGCAGCCTGTAGAGCATGCTGGTCACCTCCAGGGTAGCATTTACCAGCTGTGCTTTAACCACCTGTTTGCCAGATGCTACTCCTCTGGGCTGTGAACTTCTTGAGGGCAGAGGCAATGACTTCCTGACATTGTGCCAAGGACATACGCAATGCTCCATAAGAACTAAGGATGGGGAGGGCTCCATCAGTCAGTGAAGCCTGCAGAGCCTCAGGCCAGAACTCCACTAGACTAATGCTTTCTAGGCAGTTGAACTTGACAGAAGTATAGGCTCTTGTAGGAAAAGTGTCAGGTTCCCCAACTGGTGACCTAGTTGGCTATTCAAAACCAAACAGGATGCAGGCATAGAACCAGTGCTGAGGGTTGGGCTGAGAGCCCAGAGGTTGCAAGCGGCTGGCTGTTGTGTCCTCTCGGACCAGCGGTAGCTCAGGTTGGGCCCAGGTATGGATGGAAGTGTGCCAGAGAAGGCTATGTTTCTGGACTCCAGACTTGGAATTCACCTGCTTGATACAATTTATTTGTATTCCCCAAATTAATACTATGAAGCTTTTGTGGTCACTTGCAAGCACGCAGAGCTGCAAAACATTTGAATCACCTCATGCACGTGTTCCTAACTGAGGTGGGTCAAGGGGACACTTGACAGTAGGAACTGAAACAGGAGGCAAACACATGTCCCTGCGGGGCCTATTTCACGCCACATTTTCCCCATTTGAGAGCTGTGGGTGGTGATATCACTGTGTCAAATGGCCCCTGAGCCTGGTGCGGAAGTTCCATCCAAGCTTCCTAAGCACCAGGCGGTGATGTGTCTTGGGCGGTAGATCCGCTTTGTTCAGGCATGAGTTACACTGCTGGTGGCTGTGAGTTTAATGTTAAACCCAGAGTCTACATTAATAAAGCGCCTTTAAACAGAAAGACATCTAGACGAGATTACGTATTGATGAGGTAACAGAAATTGTGCGTCCAGAGACTTGTGGGAGGCTAACCCCACTATCTCCTGGGAAGGTGGTTCAGTATTTCAGTGTCTGCAGTGACTTTATAAAACAGGGCTACTGCGAGTAATGAGAATTGACTCTTCCGTGCTGCTGGGATGAGGCTAAACGGCTGCAGCATGCCTTCTCACTGGGGTGTTCTCTCTCTGTGCCCCACCCGCTTTCCCATCACTCCCTCAGTCTAAGAGCAGCAGGCTATGAGAACTCCTTGCGCCAGCTGTCTGGCAGCCAGGGCAGGAAGATGCCAGCTCGGGCAGGAAAGTATGTCCCGCAGGCAACAATTAAGAAAACCAGCCTGGAACTTCCTGTCCCTCAGGCAAAGAGACCCAGCCCACGGGCCATACCACAATTACTGTCCTCGCCTCTCTGGGTTGTCGTACAGCTCAATCAGAACAATAAAAGAATCTATTCCGAGCTCAGACTGTCTGCAGAGAGACAGCCTGAGAGGAGCAAAGAGGCTTCTGCGCCCTCAGAGGAAGCCACATCTCCAGAGCGTCTGGGCAGGGGAAGAGGCCACATGGGCACAGCACCAGACACGTCTTGGGGGGGGACTTTTAGACAATTTTATTCTTGTCCCTACACAGCAGAAGCCCATTTTCTCATAGCTCTTTTCCCAAAGACAATTTAGTAAAATCAGGAGCTGGATCTGTCCTTTTTATGATCTTATAAATAACAACCATCCAGAGATGGCCTTGGCTGTTGTTCTCACCAAATATTAAATTAGCTTCTGTGGGAGAAAGTAAATTTGCAAGACATGCCTTATTGTTTCTGTAAAAACAGGGAGAAGAGAGAGCAGGGTCTGGAGAAGAAGGGCAGGCCAGGCTGGAGAGGGCACCACCCCACGTGGCTGTGGCTCCTGCCCATTCTTAGAGCACATGGTCGTACTTTCATAGCAGCTGTCAGATCATGGGCTCTTTGTTGTTTCCTTACTGGAACTGAGTAAGGATGATAACACTGCCTTCTCAATGTTTCTAAAGACCCAACGTGTCTCAGCCTTTGCCTCCTCTTCTGTTCCATCTGAGTTGTTTGGGATGACTCCTGCAGAGGCTAGCTCTTCTGGAAGGAATGGAAGGGCAGGTCGATCAAGACCTTCTGCCTATAAACCAGGAAGGTCCAGTGTAAACCGTGTGACTTCTTGTTCGAAGGCGGAAGCCTGAGCGCTTCCCCACGTGCACACGTGCGTTCATTCTGTAGGTAGATAGTGAGTACTGGCTGTATTCTTGGCACTGCAGTGGACTGGAGGTATAAGCAGGAGCAAAGCCTCATCCCTACCCTCAGAGATCTCACTGCTACATCAAGGAGAGGGGTGTTTGCGAAGACCACGACCATGTGTGTGGGGGCTGTCGGACAGGAGAGCTAAGTAGGAGAGCAAGCAACTCAGTCTCAAGGGATGCAGGAAAGCCTCCCAGAGAAGAGAAACTGAGGTTAGAATGAACGTGAGCTGGTCAGGCAGGAGACTGAGGCAGCACATGGCTGGCAGGGCGAGGGTGAGAGACAGCCTGCTGTGTTCCCACAGCTCTGGCAGACTGGCCCACAGAGCCCTGGGGGGCTAAGAAGAGAGGGAAGAGGGGGTCACATCACACAGGGTCTAAAGACCTGCTCCCTAATGCAGTGGCTGAGTTCTGAATTCCCCTGGGAGCAACCAGTTTCCCCGTCCCATTAACCTCTGTCAGGTGCCCTGTGCTCCTGGCCCATTCCAGCAACCCTGGGGGGACAGGATGGCAGGCAGCCAGAGTTCTCTGTCCTTTTGTTCTGGGACTGCACTTCTTTTCCTGGAACTGAGTCCTGCCTCACATAGTGATGGGATTTCTGGAGCCACTTACCTTCCACATGCACGAATTTTGTCCTCCTCTCTGCTGACCTCCCCATCCCAATTCCCAACTCTCGCTGGGTTCCCCGGCCTCTCCTAGGACAGCCTGTGCAGATGCAGCTGCCCCCCATTCTCTGAAATTCCTTGTTCTTTCTTAGCAACTCCTCCCCCTCCCCCCAATTTCCCTTTCTCCTTCTCCCTGCAGGTTGTGGGGGTTGAGGGTCCCCGCTGGACCCAAGCTGACGATTCTGACGTGACAGAGGCCAAACCTGACAACTTTCACTTCTCCACTGCCCCATGTGTGCTGCACTTCAGAGCTGCCCGTCTCTTTAACCTCCAGGACTCCGGTGGGGCTGAGGGGAGAGTTGAGGGCCCACTGTCTGCAGAGGTGACATGACTACCTAGGACCACAGGGAGGCTCGGGGAGAAAAGGATCGAACTCCCATCTCCTGAAGCCTCGTTCCCTGTCTGTTCTACCATTTCTAGCTGTAGTCACATTCAGTCAAGTTTTCTTTCAAAAACTGTCCATACTTCCCAAAGATCTAACCTTGCCAAACAGCTCTTTCATTCTCAGACTAGGAGTCTGTGATGCCAACCTCTTCTTAAAAGCCATAGAGAAAATGAAAAGAACAAGATGAACACTTTTTACTTGTGTCTTTATTTACTTTATTTTTTTATTTAACTCGAGGTCTACCTTGGGCTACATGAGGGCGTTTTTAACTTGAGGCAGACTGCTAACTTCCCCAAATAAAGCTCCATTTACCACCTGATCACAGGAGAGTCAACGGTGGACAAGAGGAAGGTGGAGGGTGAGGAAGATTCTTTATATCAAATGCTAGGTAACATCTAGGTTTCTAGAGTCATGAGGCAAAATAGAAACACAGAGAAACCACTGCTGCTCAAACAAGGAGGCAGCTGCATTTCCCACCAAAACGCTCCCTCCCACAGGAAGATGCAACAACTACCTTGGGTCCCCTGTGTGTGGCAGCCAGCAGTAGGAAGGCTCCAAATCTTGACCCAGGACACTACTCTTCCTGGAGAGCCTGCTGTTGCCTTGTCACTCAGCAAACATGTCTTCCTTTTTTGAGGCTCAGTACCAATTACACCCTCCCTTCCCCATCCTCTCCTGCCCTCCCTGGCAGAATCAGTTACTCCCTTATCTGGGTTCCTGGAGCATTTTGTTCTTAACACTAACATCACAGCTTCATGGGGGGTCCAGGGCGCCGTTCTCATCCTGCGGGTCGCGACCCCAGGAACTGTATTAAGGACAATGCTTTAGGAAGGTTGAGAACCACTGCTCCAGGGACAATCGTGTCTGGTTATCTTTGAAGTCCCAGTACCCAAAAGAGTACCTAGTTTGTGGTGTGTCCCAAAGCAACATTTGTTGAATGAAAAAGACGAAAATGAGACAAATGCAGAATTCAGACTGGAAGTTATGAGTTCTGGTGACATGATTCTAAGCCTGGCATTTGCCAACTGTCCCGTACCAGGTGGCCTGCGCCTGCTGACTTAGTGAGTGTTCCTCTCAATGAACTGTGCAGTGAGAATATCAGTTTGATGATGAAAATGAATTAGAGGCTTAGAGGATATAAAGAACTGGCACAAAAGGAACTAGATTCAAATCTGGTCCATCTTACCCACAAACCTATGTTCTTTACACTTCACTGAGTTACCCTCTGTGCATCAGATCCCAGGGACACGCACAGGAACTAAGATCTTCCCAGAGTCACACCTCTGTCATTGCCTGCCACAAGCATTCTTTCTGGAAAGGTCATGTGAAAGAGCAACCCAGGCAAAATTTAGAAAGAGAAAGAGAATTCATGCTCCATTGCTTGCTGTCAAGCACACAAATACCTAAATTGAGTCATTATTTGCCTTATACTTAATATATTTTCCTACTTTCCTGTGGAAGTATAAGCTGAACATACCCCTCACCCCATGATGCTTCCTAGAGGATCCAGCACAGGACCTGCTCACTTACACAAAGGACCAGAAAACCCCCGGGGAAAGCTATGGGATCAGAAACTCCCTCTAAGGAAATCTGCTTTCATATTGCAGAGCTTTAGACTTATCCTGTCCGTGGGAAATTTCCTCCAGAGTTCAGCTCAGCAAGGCACCAAGCTGTTCCTTTTGAAACTGCCATTCCAGAATCAATCATATTTGCTATTCTGATTGCCACAGTTTCTCTCTTAGAAATGTCACGAAAAGTTGGTAAAACACAATTATTGCTTTTATATGTATTTCATGCTCCTTGGCCAAGTTGATACTTGTGAAAGGCTGCCTCAATTCTCATTTCTATAGATCAGCTCTCGGAATGAGTTAATCCACAAAGTGTAACATATCGATGTTACTGAAATATCTGAAATCACTTAACGCACAAGCAGATGTGTTTGTGCACACACATGATCTGGGTGGCAAAGCCAAGTGCTTATAAGGACAGCCACAAAAAAGAAAAAGAAATAGAAAGAGTGAAGCTGGCCCTGGGAGGACCTTGATGAACTGGAGAACATAAATGGCCTAGAGGCACCAGCTACATGCATGTGCCCACGGGGTGACGTGGCTCCAGCATGTCGCTACTGTCACCCACTGTCAGCAACCTTGGTCCACTACTCTGTCTCATTGTCCCCATGTTACCGTGCCCCTCCATCTTCCCAAACTTTCTGAGTGGCTCTTGTGCAGTGTTATGAACTAGATTCCACCCCAGATTCTGCTAAGCTTCACATTACTCGACACAGACTGATGTGACACCCGCGAATAGAAAACCTCTTTCCCACATTGGGCTTCCACACTTTTGTAGTCTGAGTAACCAAAGCAGAAATTACAAAGAACAAGCCAAGTGCCGCAGCCCTCGCTAGCTATTTAACTTCATAAACATTAATCTTCTTATTTAAAAATAAAAATCATCCTCTTGATTTCATAGACTGGAGATTGGCCCAAATTCCACTGTGGGACTCACATAATTCAGGTGATTGAAGTATTGGCCGTGACATTTTGGAAACGCAGGTGTAGCTCAACCATCTTTCAACACATTGTTCTCTCTCCTCTTTAAACTCTTCCTGGATCCATAACTCTTCTCACAGACTGAGCTTTCCCAAGTGCTATTATTTTTTTTTTTGTTAATTTATTTATTTTTTATTAAATCATAATTGTGTACATTAGTGCAATCATGGGGCACAATGTGCTGACTTCATATACAATCTGAAATATTTTCATCAAACTGTTTAACACAACCTTCATGGCATTTTCTTATTCACTATATGAAGACATTTATATTCTGCATTTAATAAGTTTCACCTATACCCTTCTAAGATGCACCATAGGTGTGATCCCACCAATTGCCCTCCCTCCACCTATCCTCCCCCTCCCCTCCCTTCCCTTGCCCTTTTCCCCATTTTCTTGTGCTATAATTGGGTTTTAGCCTTCATATGAAAGCTATAAATTAGCTTCATAGTAGGGCTGAGTACATTGGATACTTTTTCTTCCATTCTTGAGATACTTTGCTAAGAAGAATATGTTCCAGCTCCATCCATTATTGTTTTCACATTTGGTGTTCCAGGAGTCTTCTTTTGGGTC